>JAANSM010000248.1:0-35098 GCA_036850725.1 Orchesella villosa | reverse complement strand
GCCACTTTCTTTCAATATTTCAATTGTAAAATATTACATATATCCATTATCCATATAAAATGTCTATATGTATACCTTTCTTAATCACATGTTAAATATTTATTTAAACGAAGCTTTATCGGTATCAAATTGAAATATCCAAGCCCACTGACACAGTCACGCTATGCCATACTTATATAAAGGTTTTACATTTTGTCCTTTAAACAATTAGTCTGCAAACTTTACAAGTTAGGATGTCCTTGCACGTGCAGTAGATAAGCTAAATTATGCATCACAGAGAATTACTTGCATCAACGAGCCACAGTTTTTATATACTTACTCTACTAAAAAAAGAGGCTCCTGTAAAAGTCGATAAATTTCATTTAACACCATGCGCTATGTCTAGCAAGAAGTAAAAGCAGAAGAAAATCTGCTTTATTGTATTCCCATTCCCCTACATCCAAAATTTGTCGCAAGTAGTACATGTTTATTCTCACCATATGAAAGCCCTTCTTCCACGTTATCAAGAAAAACTCCAATAATGATTCTCAGAGTCAGAAACTAATACAGACAAATGCCAGGTAAAATTAGAACCTCAATTCCATTAAGAATGCTGAACGATGAAAATCTGAGATTAGGTAACTCCTACTTCCTAGAAATCCTATCAATAACATCAAAGAAAAAGAGCAAGTTGCAGAACGCATGTGGTTGGCGAACGCACAACGCAACTGTCTTCCAACTTTCATCCATTAACTTTGAGGACTTTCTACTCATTATTACGCTTTCCATTTCTCCCCAGGAGAACCTTGTTGCCCACACAGTGAGATACATTAGCCATGTCGCGTGCTACGTCAACACTTTCATTTGATATATATAAACATCCTTATCAAATTTAATCCAATAATTTTGACAGCATTAATCCACAACATTTATGTATATAAGTTTATTACTCGCGTTCAAGTACACAAACTCAGCCTGAAGGCAATACTTTCTCATTCAGGAAGACGTAATTGTGAGTGACACAAGGAGTACATTACTTCGTAACAGTTTTATTGTCAACATTACCCATATAAATGACTTTGACACTCTATAACTAAATATGGTGAAAGGTTGCCACTTTAAGCTTGCTATATAGAATTTGCGAAGTGGCGAGTAATCCTAACTACAACTTCTACTCCCACTGTCACAGAAACCCACAACTGTCCTTGAGATTGTCAGTGACAGAACACTTGTTTCCTTCCAAGGGCTCGCCAAACTTTTACACAACCATGGCGTTATAGTTGGTTTTGAATTTACCATCGGGCGTTGTGTGATGTGATGAGTCATGTCATGACTTGAGTTCATGGAATGATTTTTAATGGTGCCATCATGGTTTTCCGAATGAAACTCACCTTGTCGCACGATTAGAATCCACTAACTCCTTCTTTATTTTGCGTTCTGGGAAATGAAACATGATTTATAATGGTTTCGCGAATGTGAAAGGCGTCATTTGATTATTATCATTGGAACGGAAACGAAAAAATATATTGTTAGTGTCCAAATCATTGCATATTATACTTTTTATCCGGTGAAAGATGACACTTAACATCCGTATCCTGTTGTGATTGTTTGTTTCAGAAAATGATAGTTGATTTGGTGTTGTTTACACATATGAAATTTGTTTTTGAGGAACATTGCGTCCCACAATAAATGGGTTTTTGAGAGAGATATCTTACGACATCCCATCTTTAAAAGTAATGAGACTTTTTTTTACGAAATTTTGTTCTAAGGATTGCGAAAATAACCTTTTTCATGCTTACGTAGCTAGATTTACGTATTTGCTATTTCCTTTGTGAATCATAACGACAAAATAAAATATTAGATTTTGAAACCCAAGCATGAAAACGCACAGGAATAAATATTTATATTAGTGATTGGAAAAGTTCTACAAAGTAGAATGAACACGTTGCTCTACTGCTCTCTGCGTATGTTTTCTTTCCTTTGGCTCAAACAAAAATCCAATATCGCGGATAAGTTTACCCAAAATAGTACCGCGCATTATGCTACTCAATTTTTGTGCTGAAAATCTCGCAGGGGCTTGCGATTTCCAACGATTAATAACGTATAAACAACAAATAGATACTGGTCCAGAATAGCAAAAAAAATTTAGCCAACGCTCTCGTTATACAAGCCGCAGTATGCATTTTATGTAACCCCCTTAACTGCAGACGCAGCATTTGGATTGGTTAGCACGTAATAAGTTTGTTGTAGTGAACCACAGAATGCCTAAAGGAGTAGTAGTTCATCCTCATAGAAAATTGGCGATTTATTGCATTATCGCACCATCATTTATTTAACCAACCGTGTGGCAAAAAGTGAAATACAAATATTGAAGTTTTCTCAACAAGATTTTTACAAATCCTTCACTGCCTAAAGGACACATCAAACAAATGTCATTTATATGATATAATTTTATAGTGTATACACACACACACGTTCACATTTACTTATATTAAATGTGTTAAACACACAGGAGTACATACATAATATTGTGTTTATACAGAAAAAAGACCACACAGCTCTCTACTTTCAGTCTCGAAATGACATATCTTTTTTTTACAAAAACCCGTCATGTTTAACTTTCCTTCTACGTCGGTTGTGCACTTCATTGTGTTTGTATGTAATCATTTTTCTTAACTGTGATGTCAGCAGTTTGGAGGAACTTCATTGTCAGCAGCTCTTTTTTTTTGAAAATTGCCGTTGAGTAGGCCCCGATAAACTTTCATTTCCGTCTATACAAGCAACATTTGGTGGGATGTCATATGCACTGCTCACTAATGGAAAATATTGCATTTACATGGAAGAATGCTCTGGAATTTTAGCAGACTGCTCAACTTGAGTATATACATATAGTTATTATGTATTTTATCCGCATACCCACACGTAACATGTTTCCTTCCATTGCCCCAATCGTATCAGGATTATCAAGATTAAATAATATGTAAGTATGTATATACACGCTATATAATTTATTGTAGCGAGCCAAATGGAGCAAAAATTGTTTCCACGCGAGAGCCTTCCTTATCGCTTTCTTGACCTATTCTACTAATATAATTGTTTTCATGTACAGTTGTTCACGCTCACGTTCAAAAGAATCAAGAGAAAAAAATCGTAAATAATGGAGAAGCCAAACGCAAGGTTATCATTAGTATTAGTGTATACTATATTCTTGCATATCTACCACACCAGTTTGTTGAGATCTGAGCTTAAGATTTCAGCTCAGCTTTTATGAACTAGATAATACAATTTAGGATGAAAGAGGAGAGAAACGCATGATGCATATACAATGATCAACAGAATCTATGCTGCGCTTAAGTTTACCAAATTTTATCCGCATATGCATGTATTTTTTTCTGTAACAGATTCTACTTTTAGCAGTATGTTACGTCTGGAAGAAACTAATGTTTTATGCCGCCGCCGGTATGGAAACCCCAATGAGATTATTTGTTTCCCCTTCTTTATTTGTAATGTTGGGCCTTTACTGACCATACCTATTCAAGCGTTTAATGAACCTATTCTTTCATTTGCAATATCTGTAAAAGCCCATAGAGTATTTCCCACTAATTACGTCACGCAAACAAACTCATCTTTTGATGACTTAACAATTTTCCTAGTCGGAAATAAACAGATAATGATACAAACAGCTGTGCCATTTAAAATCTAGCCAAGGTCTACGCTTTTTTTGAAGATGTTGCATGATTTGTAGCAATCATGACGTAATAACAGACAAAACTCAGTATCTTCCGAGACACGTTGCTAGAAATTGAAAATCTTGGAAATACTGGCATTCATCACATTGTTTGAGTTAGTAAAGAAGATATACCTTATCTTTTCCCTTTTCGTCTTACCGTCAGATTGTAAACAAAAGTTTTTAAGTGAAAAAGTCGAAACTTAAACGGAGACTATCCTTTTCTCCTCTCGGCCAATTTGAGACTCTGTCACCGGAGAAAGTGAGCTTTGTATATTATGCATTGTGTTCTTACTTGCCTATAAAAGATTTGTTAATGTTGAGTGTCATGCATTTGGTGTTTGGTAGAGAAATGTATGTGCCCTCCCATCCTCATCTAAAACAAGGGGATTCTCCGAGCTATGTATTTTCTGCAAGTATTATTTGTGGCTCATGAGAGCATAACAGAAAATATGAGAGTCAAACCGTCATGCCAGTAGTAGCTTTAGCAAAGAAGTATGAAGTATCGTAATGCTTACTCGGGCAGTGAGAATTGTAACCAAGAATAGCAGCAGAAAAATACGGGGCATATAAGTCAGTGTTGCCCGCACATTTGCTTCAGTTTCCATTTCGGAACCTTCACTGCAAGAACCTCTCTGGAACGGTATTCTACTACAACTAATTTTTTCCCTTTTGTTACTTCATCTTAAACACAAATTCTCATCCCTCATCAACTTTCTGATATCTTCAAGTACGTTCATCATAGAATCATATATATTGTGCTTAGTTCAAGTATTAATTTAACAGGTGCATTGTATTTATAGAAAGATTAATCTGTTCAAGTTTAGCTTCTAGTATTAGCACGAAAGTAATTGATTCTGTGTAGCTGAGCAGGGGGAAAAGTGGCTTGGTTTCTTTTGGCAAAAGTTGAAACAGGTGAAAGTTATTCCATTAGTCAAACTTTTAGAGATAAAGATTTAGTTTGCTAAAAACTAATTAGAACAACAATCCATCTACTTTCATTAAGCTATTCTGTTGAGCAAGGGGGTTTCTTTTAATATTGGCTTTTGAGGAAGGTCATCTTTATCCTTTTACAGTTCATAGAGAGAGAAGTCAAAGTGGTGGCTAGTAAGTGTATTGACATAGTTAATGCATACCACTTCGTTAAAAGTGATATCCAGCTAGGATTCACAGTAAGACGCATCTATTTACGATTGTTACTTCAAAGCGTATATAATTTGAGGCTACAAAGGTGGTAGAACTGTGTTTATATTAGTATAAATGGTTTCGACAGGCATCTGTTGCATGTTACCTCTGTGCAGTCTCAAGTCAATAACATTGCTTGTAGTTTCTATGCCATAAGCATACCGATTTAAATTTATCATCTTTTGGAGAAGAGTTCAAAAGAATACTTACCATCATCACTACTTATTTATAGCATAGCTATGTATTATTCCTAAATCTCCGCTTTGAAGCGTCAAGGTTAACCCTTTTAAGACGTATTAGCAAATTCTCGTAATTTTCCCTTTTTTTATAAGAAACGTGTATCCTTTTCTCCACCGATATTTTAGTAAAGGTAGGCGGGCTGTGGCAAAGAACTTATTGGTATCATGTAAATAGATACATTATAAATGTTACATATGTGCTTTATGTATAAGATTAACTTTGTAGGTTGTATTAACTTTTCCTTCACCGTAGGTGACCAATATTACTATTGTTCGTGCTGGCCCTAAACTCTGGCCGGGGCAAGGCCAGAAAGGCAACAAACAATGGCAATTATCCAGCAGTGTTGTTGCTGCTGGACCCTTCGGCAAGGATGCTATGCGAGTGCAACGTTTTCTCTGGTAAGAACTATATTTTTTTTTGGAATTACTTTTTTTGCAGAGATTTTTGCTTTATAGCTATTGTGCGTTTTTCATTTGTTGGCCTTGGGTTGTTGTTATTTGCTTTATGAATGAATCAATCAATTTTCCAAGGTTCACTGTTCACTTTACCTTTCCTGGAATATTCTTGGAAAGTTTCAAAGAGTAATTAAAACTCAGTAAATTAAATTTGCGCTCTCGTACACTTGAACCTACCAAAAAAATGGAGACTACTTGAGGTTTCCATTTCTTTTGTACGACCTTTTACTTATAGAAAAGTTTTTCTTCTTTTTCAATGGTCATAAAGGGTTACACGTAGATGCAATGTACGCTTTAAACTAGTGTATGCTTTATATGCATAAGCCAATTCATAAAACTTCCTGATGCTTTTTCATACTTTTCATATAACCTTCAATTTTTACGAAAACAAAAGTTTTAAGTCACTAAATTGACTTGGAGTCACACATCGGGTATACATATTGCTGTTGCATAAAACAATACAATATTACATTGTTCAAGGTAAAAATTTCTATCACGTATGAATCCCACAAATGGTTTACATATCTTTGAAATTTTTCTTTTTACAAAGTTAGCAAAAATTAGGTTGGAAGTTTATGTTCTGCATCTTAATAGGAACACCTTTTGGGGCTATGTGAAACTCCTAGTAGAAATATTTGCATTCTTGTGTATAGCGTTCCATGATGAAAGGAAATCCCATGTGGATGTGATAATATCAAAACCCCACTCGTCTTTCAGCAAAATGATTATCATTATTATTCCACAACTATGCATGGTATGTCTAGTGTTTACTTTGTACTGGAATACTGAATGAGTTGTTTTACTATCTGAAAATTTAGTAGTCTATATTTAGGAGAGAACTTGCTACACCGCTAATTAATAATCGTTCCAATATTCATTTTGATAAAACTTAACACAATATATTCCAATATTCAATACCTAATGAAAATATTGATTTACTATTTGCGTTTCTAATTTTGAACGGTACAGTGAAAGTACGTCGAATTTTCTTAACCAATGTTAAATGAATTTCTGCTTACGTTTTCCACAAAATTTCAAACCTGTTCCCAGGAATCCTATAGTTTTGCCCGTTTGTATTTCTTGGTAAACTGTATCTATATACAAACTCAGCAAGACTTGCAAAACATATTTTGGGCTATATCTGAATGAGCTGTAGAATCACCTTTAACTATTGATTTTACATTTGCATATTTATAATATATATATGCACGACTCTGTATCCAAAACCGCCTGTGTGAATTCTGAAAACGATATGATGAGTTAATTTCGGTTTCGTTGTGCCCCGGTAGCAAATTAGGATGATGATGTACATCGAATGTACATTGAGGCATAATTTCTGCTGATTAACGATAAAAGAATTACCGTACCATTAAATACAGCTATAAATTCATGTTTGTGGTTAATTTTTTACCGAGAGCTCGTTTTTCATCCTAAAATTGGGTTGAAACGGTGTACCAGTGAGGTCCGAATTTCTACTGTATTATATTAATCTAGTTATCGTGTTCAGTCAAATATTCAAACTAAACTGGGGGGGTTTCCATCAAAATGATAAGCATATAATGTGTACATGATAGTAGTTGTCATCATAAATGGTATAACACATGCATCCCATTAATATACCTTCTCGGAGTTGTTAAAACCAGCTAGATATAGTTGTACGATGGGAAAAATACTGTTATTTCACTACCTATTTGCTCTCATTTGATGTCTCCTTTTCATGTACGCCTCCCGTACAGCATGATATGAACCTTTCACTCATCTTTTTTTTTCATTTTCCGTGTCATAGTGAATTCATGCAGAGATTCTCAACGTAAAATCTCCAATGATGAGGGTTGCACACTGCTTTCTTCAGTCACATATATGCCATAAATATTCTCGTTTCGTTGCCAAATACCGATACTTGCTGCTCAAATGAAATTGTAAGCAACACAAAGAAAGGTCTTTCTTTCCCAGCAAGCTACTTTCTCTTCGAGGTCAGCCCCCTTTTTTAAATGTAAATAAGATGTAGGTAAATGTAGTTCGCTGAAGTCACCTTGTAAAATATGAAGTGACACACGCGAATATTAAAGTATGTATTATGTATGTAACATCGGAATGTATTCATTCAACTGAATATTTACTAAATAATTTGAATACATGTGAATTGATGAAATAATACAAAAAGGAATAGCGCAGGAGGTATGCTATTTGTGAACAGATGTATGTAATAATATTACGTACCCGCAGCTGTTCAGAGACGAAAACCCATGATAACTGTCATGCTGTCATGGCCAATATTATTTTCACCAGAAATCCTACGTGCACATTTAATAAAGAACTATATCAGCGGAAATTGCACCCTATGAAACAGCTGTGTCCGTCTGTCTGTGTGCATCCAGGTGTAAATTGACTCCAATAAATTTGACTTTACTACTTCTTGTTTTCCCAGGATACAACGTGACTAGTCATGTGGAACTTAGAAACTGATAACCCCATGTTAAAGATTTCTCCATTTTTATATATACATTGTGACAACTTGATCACAAGTTTTCAGATTGTTGTGTATTGCACTTTCGTTACAATCTTACTGTTTGGATTTACTTGAGCTTGTGTGAGATACTGGTGAATTCTGATTTAAGGTTGTTCGCAACCAACCAATACTTACACAGTTTTGAGTGAAAGTAAAATACGAAGAGAAAGTGAATCATGTATCATTCTTGAACAGATCTATGTAAATACCAACTTATGTATTTTCACACTGGGATGGCATGAACTTCTATGAACTTTGTTCCTTAAGCATCGACAATGTGATGTTCATAAACAGAAATATAGTTATTTGAGCCAGCCCTCCCATGACACTCAAGTTTGCGGAAGTAAATTCAAAATTTGCCCTCGCACTATAGCCAGCTTACCTTGAGGACGAGTAAAATCTAGATTTGCCAAGCAATGCATCCTCCATAAGTTAATTATTCAGCGAATTGTGATTTAGAGAAAATTCCCATTGAAATCAGGATGAGCAGTAGAAACATCATTCGAGAGCTTCGGTTCGAATAAAACTCACGCTTCGACACCTTTTAGGTACGTTTGATAAAAACAACTGCGTGAGTGTGCCTTCACTCATGATGGTTATTTGCATCAGGATGATTTTAGCCTACTGTGTATCCGTGAATTTCCGTGATGTCATCTTCTTTTGATCATCAGTGCATGAAATATACCCGCATAATTCAAGGTGTAACTGACACTGCTAGTATATCATCTTCATTATCATATATGTTTGAAAGGCATCAATATTTTATTGATTTTTTCACAATCTGCAGCATTTATTTGGTTTCTTTACGAGATATTTGATGTGAATCATTGAGATGAAATGTCTCCACTGAATGTTGGTCGTATTGTGTTTCTCAATGAGCGTCTAGGCACGTTGCAAGGCACGATACCTATGTCATCTATATTTTCCCGGTTGTCTGAGAATTTATGCCAACCAATGGAAATTGCAAAATTGTGTTATGAAATTAGTACAAAACAGAACAAAAGAAAGGTACGCGGGTCCTATATTATTGTTTCATACTACTTGTGAATGAAAGGAGGTAAAGAAAGCGAAGGAGTTTTCCGGTTTTTCTTTCATCAAATTTTTTTAGGTGAAAAATCCTGTTTGTTTGTTTTTTGGTATTTTACTACCTTCTTCCTTTATTCGTTTCCGTTGCACACGCAAGCAAGCAAAGGGGTTGCGAATGCACTGGCGTTCGCTGAGTTTGCTGGATTCAATGTTAAGCTGAGTGTAAGATGAGAGACAACGGTGCCAAGTGAGAATCTTGGGTGCGGAATGTATGAAGACGTGGTGAAAACTACTTAACATGCATAGCTTATCCTTTGGCTGCTCAAAGGATTTGCAAGAAAAAGGCAAATTATTCCAAGGCCACTTGAATGTATTTTCCCAATACAATTTTTCGACTTTATGGTTTCGCTCTAGTTTGTGGAGCGTGCACGACAATGTTTTACCTTGTACACATATTATTATTATTAGTTCTTTCTATAATATGTTTGGCTGCAAATAATGGAAACAGTCGTATCAAATAAGAAGCCCGTAGGGATCAGGGACACCGAGCGATGCAGGTTGCTTGAATCCATTAGCGTTTGAAGTTCAACGTTTCTACCTTTGAATTATCACAGCACGACAAATGCACGTAGACTCTTGTATCCTCATCCTTATTTCGTGATAACACTTGGGAAACCAAAGCAGTTTTGAAGAAGACACAATAGATTTATATGTACTTCGTTTTTCTGCGTAGCTTTTAGAATTAAATTATTTCAAAATTACATCAACAAAGCTTCTTTCCTTTGTCAATGATGAAAATTGTTCTCTTTTTCTTGTGTACAAGTTGACGGACGCGTGCAATGGAGTTTGGTGCGGTAAACAAAATTTAAATACGCAGAAAGTTTAATATAAATACGTTGAAACTTTTATTATTTCCACGTCAAAACTTGTCTTTTATGTTCAATATAAATTCGTTTCTCGTTTTTACTTTGAATATTTCTGGATTCCAGCCTCCACATTTAATTTTCTTTTTGGACAACGAAATGTAAACTTGATTATTTGATTTACGAAATAGGTCATGTATCGATACAAACAACTTTGACTTTATTCGTATTCCATGATTACTAAAATCGTTCATTTCCCTTAGCAAACACTTTTTTCTTTCCCAACAACCTTTTTCCCCTGCCAAAATCGATTCTTGGAAGTTTAAGTATACTCTTCATGTCAAACCAAAAACTTCGAAAATTCTGTCAAAGTTTAGTGCTCCATGCTGTAGTCTAGTCAATTGTTATTTTAACTTTATGCTCTATAAACCCTGTTTTATCCCTTGTACTTTTATGACAAACTGGTTTTCGGTCACACTTATTTATGCCATCTGTGAAAGTAGGTATACAATAACAGGGTTCTAAATATGCAATCAAAAACATGTACCACTATTCCCTACTATAACTGTCACATGATGTGAGCATGATTTTGGAGAGAAAATGATGGGGAAGCACGTTAGCTTGTGTTATTTTTATGTATTAAGCTCGTAAATATTTAAGGGAAAAATGGCATCTCGTGATATGTGTGTAGCACGGGAATTGGGGTGTGTTGAACTTCTTGTTAGAAGATGTGAATTTTCAAATAGTGTTTTTCTTTACATGATGAAAATCTAACGTTCGGCGTAGTCACGAAGAACACCACCATGTTGTCTGTTGTCTATTGCCTCTATATTAATATAGACATTACCCATTTCATTTAAATTCCGCTTTTATTTCAACTCAGCCATTTTTTGCTTTTCTTGTGTGTCTCGCGTATCGTCTCATTTTTACCAGAGACGAAATGAAAACATGAGAAAATTGAGAACAAGGCTCGTTTAGCTCAAAATTGGCTTCGTCAAGAAGAAACCATGATCTTACTTATGCTCACACAGACAGCGTTATATTACTAGCGGTGCTTGTAAAATCTAGGACAGAAACTGGAACCAAGCAAATAAAGCACTTGGGTCTTTTTTATTGTTAGTAGATGGTGATGATGGCAGTGGTGGTTGTGTTAAACCAGAAAAAATTTAAAGCGTATTTGGTTGACACATATCAGGGAAAACTTGCGCATTCATTAGTTTATACTATATCTATAGCATAGTAATATGAGAATATATCCTATATTAATTTTTCATTGATATTTTAAAACACATTTTTGGCAAATATTTAAACAAAGCTCGTATCAATTTGCATTGAAGTCGTTGTTTTAATGTATCGATTATTTTATGCAGAAATTTGTCTTTTAATTTACTTCATATATACAAAAAAAATTAATTCTGCCATTCATTGTGAAAGTATTCATGTATGTATCAACAACGCTACGTCTTTATAGTATGGAAATTATGACACTACTGTCATTAACATTTACAGCAATTTGTTGCTATTGCTACGAAGCTAAAAGAAACTCAATAGTTATTTAACACCGTGGACTTCACGCTCCGTATAATGTACACATTTCCAGATATTTATGGTCTATTTACTTTGCTGACAAGGCACCGCTCTATCTGTTGAATGTAAATGCTCATATACAATTTTCACCAAGAATGCAGTATACCTTGCTAAAGAGTGAGGAAATGGGAAGAACAAATGTAGCAAAGGAACTAGGAACTCTAGCCCATGTTTTTGACTTGTTTGCACAACTTTTTCCTAGTGAACTGTACGCTACATCGTATATTACTAAAATGAGTGTCATCTCCCATAACGTGACATCATTGAATCGTCTCTCGCAGAATAATTGTCATCACAACAATGGAATTTCAGTTACATCGCACAAAACATGCGATTTAAAATGACAACAACAGAATCTCAATTTATTTTATAACGTGTTACTCGTGTTATAAGAATAGTAAGGATTTGATCTGAAAGGAGCCTGATAAAGGATATCTTCATAGTAGTAAAATACGTAAATGAAAAATATTCATTATTTGTTAGTGCTCATCTTATGAAAAGGCTTTCTCAAAGCACAGTTTTGATGACATACGCATTTACATAAAAAGCTAACAAAAGTTTTGTTAAAAAATGAACGTCAGCAAGAGAGGGAGAGAAAGCAAGTAAATGCACATGAATTTCATATACTTAAGCTTCAATGATATCTCATATCCTATATGACACTTCTAACTGAATGGTGATTTTGATGTGAAAAGAAGTTAGGGCACAAAGAAAATCTGGCGGATATGGATATACTTTCCTTGTGTAAGAGTTGATTGTCATCTTGAACGGAAACGAGGCGGAAGGAACAACGCGAATTAATAAACTTACGATTAGAGTCAGAAGCATATAGGCATATTTTTATAAATATTTTTTAACTTTGTTGTCTCCATAAAATAGTATCAATTTCAATTTCATACAGGTAAATGGAAATTTATGATTGAGTTCAGAGAACAGTTATTGTATTACCTAAGCATTTTTCTTTGATAGTGTCACCTTTTTGCAACGTAGAATAAAGCAGTTGTTTCCGCAAATGAGGCTTATATTAGATTGTCTTTTCAAGGTACAATCCATTTTACGTTTTCAAATTTAACGAGCATCAAGTTGCTATTAGTGACTCTAGGTCCATTTGTGCTTGGAAATGTGCTGCAAACTTCAATATGGAGGTAGTAACCACGTTGCTCAATATTGCTAAAGCGTTAGGATAATTGACGGATGGCGGCTAAAATCTTAAATGGCACAACTTTCGTAATCACTATGCATGGCATCAGTAAAAAAAATTGTAAGGCTAATGCCAAATAAGTAGAAGGAGTATCACTACAGCAAGCCGGTATAACACCCTCGTCTCGCTAGGATGGGTAGCTGTAAACACATATGTCTAGAATGCATGCAGTAAAGGCGAAGTTTTCAAGTATACCTTTCATACGAAAAAGGAAATAGAATACAGAAGCCTAGATTTTTCTCAGGAAATGATTATTTCTCATGAAACTTGCTAGATATCGAATCTCGTAAAAATGGCGTTTACTTTCTCAAGTAAAAGTCTGTTTTTGTGCCGACAGACAGGTGAAAAAACGCTTGGAACTACTTACCCATACTTTTCATATTATTTACTTCCCAAAATTCGTACTAGGCTTTCAATATGTTGTAGCATTTTTTACATGCAATTCAATCACATTCGAAACCTCGTAAAATAAGAACTCCTATCTTAATCATAGGTTTAGATACGATTTGAAGAATCATTCGTTTCATTGACAGAATCAATAGAAAGATGATTGTATACAAAAATAAAGTTTCTTACCATACCAAACCTTACCATTTTTATACCTTTCGGCAGAAATCTGATGGTTAGAATAATTTAATGAATGGGAATACTGAACACGCGCCCACTGCATGCTCATATAAGTTATGAAAGTTTGGAAACAATTCACTATCAGTTGTCCTGTCAAGTCGAAAATGAAATAATGCAATGTGTGAGCAAAATATCCATTAGCTTGAAAGTTGTTATAGAGTACGTGTCTTCAAATACTATTTAAAAAGGTATGATAGTCAGGTTCCGACAACCATTACGTAATGGAGCAATGGGATTGGGAGTCAGACAGACTATGATAGTAGAGAGCCTTGCATCAAAATAATATAATTGTAATGATTTATCTTCAATAATACACGAGCCACATTTCAAAGACTGAAAGACGTTAAAAGTTTTCTAGACGGCCATAATGGCCATTAATACCTGTGTTGTGGAGACGCATCAGAAAACTTATAATATCGATCGGGTTTTAATGTAAAATAGCATAGTTTCCAGTTACACGTTGTCTCTGCTTTCACCTGTACATTGCAACCCAAGTTCTATTAGTAATGGGAGAGGAAGATGAACGTATATAGCTATTGAGTTTTATTTCATTCCAGAAGTGTGCCAAATCTTTTAATATCAGGTGATCAATGGCATTCTGCTTGGGAAGAGTGGGCAACAAAATATGCATTGAAATTAGAAGCTTTTAAGCGTTTCATGATTCTTTTTCGTATGTGTACTGTTGAACAGTATTGTTATTACTATTTTGGATGGGTCCCTTACCACCGATAATGTGCATCCTAAGAGATCACAGCAAAAAAGCTGGATGTTTGTGCACTTAAACAAGTTTGGAGATTGCTTTCAAGATGTTTCGTATTCATGGTTTGCCAGATGGAAGCACGTAAACATCAAAGGCATGCAACGCAACGGTGAGTAGAGTATAAATACATAGTAGACCACATTGTAGAGTCATTAATTTTCAATGTGTTAGACTACGTTTATTTCAGGTAGAATATATACTAAATCTGCAACGTTTTTAGCATTGGTACACACGCTGGAAAATAGCTATGATAAAATTTTCATATGAAGATTCCACTAACAAATGTAGTACACAGGTTGAAAATGTTTAGCAACATAAGTAAAAGGAGCGATATGGCACACTTTACATGATACGTATAGCAAATGGGTTCAAGTTCTATTTCCATTTATTTGGTGCGCAATTACAATGCTCCCATAGTCTACCACATTCTATTTTTACGCATGTCCGGGTAAAATAAGTCAATTTCAGTGTATTGATGGTAATTACTGCGAAAAACTAATTTATTAGATTGACTGCAAGAAATGGTGGTTTCTAGAAAAGAGAAGGGTTGGTTCATAGAACTTAATCAAAACGTATAAATGTAAACGTCTACTCAATTCAAAACTATAAAGGTTCAAAAGAGATAGTAAGAAGGGTAATTGTCAAAGGAAGAGAAAGAGAAGGGCAGGAGATGCACTTAGTTAAAATTTAAACATACTTTGGTCGATATTTTTAGTGCAGCATGTGAAAAAGATATTTTGATCTGTAACAAAACAATGTAAGATTTAGTTTCTTTCTGATTGCGCAAGCTTAGTTGTAGTTTTTAGAAGCATTCTGTTTATCTAATAAATAATTAAAGGACGAGCAGTCAATGACCTTTCCACAGTATGAGGTTCTTTTGCATCTTATACTTATAAATGTGTTTGTTGTTTTCCTATAACAATAACCCAATTTTAAGTCATATCGTCGGTGTACATAGACAGAGAGAAGGCTACAAGGATTGTTTTTAATTGAAATTAATTGTGAAAAAAAAACACCCGGAATAGTTTCCAATTTACCCGAAAAATATTATGCCTTTGCTGAGTTATTCTCCAAATTTGCTACATACTGAACGAACTAACACTTATAAATCAAGCTTAAAAATTTAGAAACTGTCAACTTCGTATGGGAAATGGTGTCGTAGTAGAAGAATAATTTGCATGACAATTCAGCTTTAATGATGTACAAGTTAGGAAGATGATATCTCTCAATTTGTCATTCACCTAGCCGGTAGCCCGTGCATGAAATAGTGTAATGAAAAATGCAATCTTTATAAATGTCGTTTTATGTAATTCTCTTTGACATTTTAATGCCATGCTAACATAATACTTTCACGTAATAGAACTAAACTTAAGGTTAAAAACTGTGTTGATGGTATTACGAAACTTTTGACTTTGGCATTGAAAATTTCAAGCTAAAAGAAATAGAATTACGACAGTATGACAAATCAAATTTAGAATACTTTGCAGCTACCACACTCCATGCTTTTAATGAAGAAATATTGAGAATGCTCAACATCATATGTAGACATCTAGATAGGTGATTTCTGGGAACATTTCTTCAGCGTGAAATTGGCTAACTAACGAATTTCTTCATTCTCACAAATTTCCCAACAAATATTTAGAAAGCAACAATACAGAAAGACCAAGCGTACGGAAAGTTTTCAATAACGTACCAGATAAAATTGACTCCTTCCCATTCTAAAACACTTTAGAACACTCTCTTCTAACTCATTCATCCAAGTATGTACTTGAAACTTAATATTGCACAGGCATTTCAAAGACTTACGAATTTCCCCTGTATTTTTCCCAATTAAAAAGATGAGAAAAGTCTTGCAAACTTCTGGAATATATGTTGTCACTTTCTTAACTGCGAACTTCCTGGATTGAGCAGGTTCAAATTCTTTCTATAGAGAGTAGAATACGAACCACCAAAAAAAGTTTTTACAGGGACATTGTTTGCCTATAGATATCCAACTAAATTTAGAATGAACTTAAATCTGCCCTTAGTTAGTTACTTAATAATTGATACTGACCTGCCGAGACAAATGAAAGGTGAAAAGTCACTTTATTTCATGCACCGTGAGCAAATATAGAAGTCCCAAGCTTAAGCTCTTGTTTACTGGCTATATTTGTTCTCAACTTGCCCCTTCCTCTACAATCTGAAATGAAATCAGTTGGTACACAAACCTTTTACACTCGTAAAATCCAAAACACTGCGAAAAGCTGTGTTTCGCTTTTACTTCTCCATACTCATATATGCACATACCATATAAAAATAATGATAATGGTTGGAAAGTAAAAAAATCATTTGTACCATGTTGTGGGGATAAAAGCATGTGCAAAAGTTTGTATTCACTTCATCTGATAAGCGTTGACGTAAAGTGCCGTAGGTTTTACAAATTGAAAATTGAACACAAATACATGTTGATGGCGTCGATGTGGAAGTACAGAAATATCTCATGGCTGACAGGGAATATATCTCTGATCTAGAGGTATGTGTATAGTTCATGGGATTTTAAAATGAAACACGTTAAGGATTAGGTTAGATTGAAAGTTCACCTTAGGAGTTAGAAACCAAGTTGTCTTATACGCTGTCTAACAATGGAAAGAAGATAAGTAAATAATTCAATGCATCAATTTGCTACGGAGAAAAGGATAACGTGTATTTTGCACTTTCGTTTTACCGATCATCCTCCGAATTGTCATTTTAAATTTCCTTTTCACTTTCTTATCAGAATAGAAATTTCTCTAAAAAATCCTAATCCACACTCAGGGAATTTGCATGTTAAACAAAGTGAGAACATTTTTCTACCTCAAATTCCTAACGAAAAGCTACTCAAGAGAAATAAAACATCATTTTATGTCGGAAAAGTCCACACTGTTTAAGCCAATAGACATATCTGTAAAGGTGAAAGGATTTTTTGGAAAGTCGGCTCGTAATCCTACACGCTACCTATAGTAGTAGTAAACCTACTTTACTCCGAAAGCGGTAATGCCTGCCGGGGCCAATATAATCTTTCAGAATTCATCATGGATTTCGCAAACGCCCTGTAATAGGAATTCCAGAAAATATTAAACCCATCCACGTGATTAAATTTGATCTACAGAATCGTAACGGAGTTTCCGCGGATCAGATTCACTTAGCCAAAACTTTCATGACATGGGATATATTATGGACATTGACATTTATGTAGCAGGTGTCGTAATATTAGATATGTATCCAAGCAAGAAACGTGCTCACGTGTATTTTTAATGACTTAACCTGAACATTGCATTGACATTGCTTGTTGCTTCTGGGAAGGTGGGGCTGTCTGGGACTGAGTAAAAAACAAAATGTTTTAGACCTAGACATTTGTGTTCTTACGTTTTTGGTAGAATAGGATGCAATAAGGTAGCAAGCTCAACTTATTGGTTTTATATAGTTACTTTGTAAGTAGGTATCAAAATCAAATTATTTGTTACAATAGAAACTTTCATTCTCGATTTTCATTTACTTATTTCTACTAATTAAGTTTGTTATTTCGTTCATCAGGATTCCGTTACATCCAATGATATAAGATGGATAAATGTGTGGATGAAGTATGATTGCACTTCATGTGCTATTAAATAACTCTTTATTTTGCAAAGTTTTATTATCTTTTAGGCTCCAACTAGCAGTAATTAAGATCTCAAAATGGTAAGAATGATTACTAGAAAGAATTAAGATGATAAGTTTGAAATTACTTCCAATCCATTATGCTCTCCTGGATGGAGTGTATTGCCATTGATCACTTCACTGGTGACGTGATTTTGATTTAATCCATCGTAGTAGTGGCGTATTTCAGTTTGACATAAACGAATGAGCATGTATGCTGTTTGAGCAATTACAATAATTAAAGATACCAAAGTTGTAAATAAATTCTTGCGTGGGTCCATCCATATTCATCCTTGACATTCTTTGTTGTGGATCTAAGTCTATTTTATTTGTATTTCTCGAAACCGAGTTACTGTCTCTGACACTAAAATACTAAAAAAAACCCCAACCTTGTACAGAGGAGAACAAAGAGTCCAGCATCCTCCAACGCAAATGAAGTAACGTAGATCGAGCACACAAGGGAATTCAGTGGAACAGGGAAAGTGCATTAGGTTAAATATTTTTGGTAGCGATGTTATCAATCAAAACTTTGTACACAACAAAACAAGTTAAAAAAAAGTTCGTTGTTGCTCTCTAGCTCTATTTTATTTCTAGTTTTATTTTGGCTGATGGTTAAAGGCTCACGAAATTTTGCAACGATTGAGCGCCTCAGCATTACAGCGTCTAGTCTCATACATCAACTACACACCTTGAATGTTTTCAAAGGATCAGCTACAACTTTTCGAATACCCTTTTTAACAAAGTATATATATATATATATGTATGGGAAGTAAAACATTAATACATATAAGCATCACGCACCAAAGAACTGGCAAAGTAAAGCTCAAAAGAAAAAGTAATGAATGTAACGAATTTGGTTTAGCTGAGTCGTTATAATATTTTGGTATTAGAGAAAGCTTTTAAGATTAGACTCCGCCCATACTTTCTTTACAAACATTGTTTTTAACTTATTAAATCACTCACCGCACATGGCAGAGTTACTAAAATGCCATACAGAATGAAAGAACAAAATATATGTATGGCTACTTCATTTTATCTACTTATTATGTCAGAACCAGTAAGTCAGTATGATGATGTTGAACTTAAGTTATGTATGTATTATGTAACTCCCCATCAGAATTTTTGTCATGCATATGATAAATTGGCGGTCAGGGTTGCGACGCGTTGCTCTGATAGTCATGATCATTTTGGTTAAATTGCACGGGACGAAGTGAAATGTCACTTTCATATTTACCAAGTCAACGAAGACATAGGACAGAAGTCAAAACTATAATTTGTAGGTTATTATGATATGTCTGCATAAAACTTTTGTCATGTAAACTTATACCAAAAAAGTAAAATCATTCGCTCCATCTGTCGTACGGGGATAAACATTTAGTGAATGTTTTCACTCCACGTGTTTACCTCAATAGAGAATCTAGTGATTGCCTATTGGTGTTTGGTTGATGGCCGGTATACATTAATAAAAACGAAACTAAATAACCCAAAGAATATTTATCGGTGAGGTTTAGGCTAAATCTCGTAGGTGCGATATAAGAATGCCATTTATAGTTTTGTGATAATAAAGCTTAACTATTGAAGTCCATACCAACAAATGACTTTTGTGCTGCTATATAGTACTTATTAAACGTCAATAAAGGAAGGAATAAAGTACATAAATAGTCTGCAGGAGAACGTTTTGTTAATGTGTTATTAACGTCAGAAATATATCTCTGCTTTCACATTGCTGATTTCAAAATCGGATACCTCTTAATATAAATCTGAAATGATTAAGAATTGATATTGTTGTTGAATTCAGTGTAATGCTATATGACATTCATTAAACTGATTGAACATTATAACGAAATCAGAGCTGAGAATATACAGGCAATGTTGCGCTTGTATATCTATGCACGGCCAAAAATCTACTTGCACAATATGGATTTCCAGAAATAAGCTGAATAAGAAAATTTAATACGCCGTAATAGTATTCCCTAATGAGGACATGAAAGTTAGCACTTCATAGAAAACTTTATTCTGAGATTTGGCTCACTCACGTACATTTCTCCAGAACGGTTTTATATTTATAAAAAGATTCCCCAAGTTGCCATTTACGATGTTCCAAGAAAAAACACGTCATCGCATCGTCTTGTTGCATTAATAATTTATTTATAGCGTGTCGTCAGGTAAACGTAACGATTACATGTGTAATACAACACTTTTATCGAAAGCTCTCTAATTTGCACAGCACGAAATCTTCAAGTAAATTTGTTACCTAATACACCTCATCTGACTTGGCATTTACTCAACGCCTTTATATCCATTTCCTTAAATTATGCATAAAATCTGGCACTTTTTGTGACAAACAGACAGTATAGCAGTGCACCACTGAGTATATGCAAAAATTCATAGTGTTAACTAACACTAACTCTGTGCTAGTCCATGATTCGTTTTCATGATTGCCCCTATGGAACCCAAGAAATGACCAAGTTGGCAACTGTAGGATTAGGATTGCTACAAAACGAGAAAAGGAAAGGAGGATGACAGGAATACATACGACTTAGATTTCCCCTAATGTAGCAACATTACTCTTCAACTACGAAACAAAAGGATTGCCCAAAAAAAGGCTCAAATATCTTGTAACAACCTTTTTGCTTCTTTTTCATCCCTCAAGATTCTTTGCAGAAAGCCCACATTTATTCATATTGTGTAAGCACAAGATTGCTACTCCAAATATGTAGGATCATCATCAGTATTTCACATATATGCTAACCAATAACAAAATTGTGTTAGGAAATTTGTCTGATGTTACGTATTGCCAGAAGTTTATTGTGTAAGCACAAGATTGCTACTCCAAATATGTAGGATCATCATCAGTATTTCACATATATGCTAACCAATAACAAAATTGTGTTAGGAAATTTGTCTGATGTTACGTATTGCCAGACGTTCTTCGAGAAAAAATATTTGAAATGTAGATTTTCATGTTCTCTCCTCTCGTCGCCCTGTTGGTCCTTGGCTCTTTGCTAATATATTTTAAACAACATGTGTATAGTAAGGAAAGCATATGAGGCATGTGCTAACATGAGAAGCTCAAGTGGAATGCTATTAAGGGAGCAAAGGATGAGCACTAACAGCAGGATTGACCTAACAAAAGCAATTGTGTAGATTTTCACCAAAAAGACAAGTACAAGAGTTGTTTTTGTGGTATGAAAATTTCTCCTCTTTACAAACCCTCATAAATTCAAAGTACCTACCTTACACTTCCAAGAACAAGTGAATATTAAAGCTTTGCTTGGTTTCCCATACCCTCACATAATACTTATAATATAATTTTCTACACTGAGCTACAAACTCCTCCTAAAACCCTTACATGCGGCTCTTCCCTATAATCAGAAAATTAGGAATTATTTGTCGGCAAAAATAATAGATGTCAGAGCCCATATTTCAAATAATAGCTGAGTTCGAACTCTTTTTCTCTCTGTTTTTTGCCTCCATATCTTTCGTTTTACCTTAGCTTTGCAAGACCTTGGAGAGTGAGGGAATGTGAACAGTAATTATTTCTCCAAATGCAAGCAAAGATTACGTAAAATAGCAACGCTTTATAAATGTCATGGTAGCATTCTTCTGATGGAAGTAGGATTGCCCACCACGATAAAGTTTTCCTCAGATGAAGAAAAAAAACTCATCATCCTATTTAAATGGTTGAGTGAGCTGGTGAAAGTGGAGCAAATACGAGAAGGTGCACAAAACAATCTAACTAAAAATTCATACATACCTACATTCATACATGTATTTTATACATAATCTTCAGTGTATAAAACGAATGTTCAGATTTCTGTATAACACGAGTTTACACTAGCTTGTCTATCATTCAATTTTATTTTTGCTTTCTAAGTGCTAAGCCTGAAAAACCATGGGGCTGAAGCGTAGTTCTGACAACAAAAACGCATTTACGTAATTCATACAAACACACTTTCCTCGTGTATGTACTTCGTGAGCCCTACAATCTATCTTATCTTCCTTGTGTGTTCAATTTCACATTCAACATTGTCATATTGTATAAACAGTTACACAACCAAAAAGCTAGTCTGTTGTTACACTGTAGTGTTGCCACAAAACTGTGTGTGTTTGTGATAGACTTTCTCTGAATAAATTGCTATCTTCCAATCTACAATGTGTCTTTATCATCTCTATAATTTAGCTGCACATAAAGTATGTATCTACATTATTCTAGACACATAGAGCGTGGATGACAAGACAAAACATAGCTCCGAATTTTGGCTGCTGTTTTTAAATAGTTTTTTTTTGTTCATTGAAGAGCTCAGCGACGAAAGGAAGGCAGGAAACTAGTATCCTCCGTGCAACCAGATCTTCTCGTAGTATTCTTGTGTTCCATTTTTTTCTAAACGGTTGTCGTATAACGGCATGAATAGATAATATCTCTATCTCGTAAGTACTGATACATAATAGAAACTATCTACGTCAACGTCCAATTTATTAGGAAGGTTTACAGACATTTTTATAGAAGAAGAGAAGAGGGTTGACCGTACTTAACTTGTTTTTGGTGTGTTTCACGCCTCACTTGCTTCCAGCCTTTTCATTTAAATTATATTATTGCCCAATATAAATGCCATTTTAGAGCTTTTTTGTAAAATATGAAACGGAGTCACAAAGCTCCTTGTTCTGCTCCAACTTCCTTGTTAAATGACAATATGTAACGAAGCCCTATTCTTGTGAGTAGCGAGAGCAAGACCGAATGGAAGTTCACTGATTCTTACTGCATTAAAATACAAACAAAAAAACACAACTTTTTCTTCGTTTTTAGATAATATCAATCATTTTTGTGATATTATATTACATACATGTAATATCAACAAAAAAAGCAGGGGCTGAACATTAAATATATTATCATTTCTACTGCCTCTTTCATTCCTCCATTTTCTCCATGAAACAAGAGAAAAAAGCTTGTGCAATATATACAACAAATTGCACAGTAAGTAGTGCAAGATTTAGTTACAGTGTCACAGTCACAAAAGAAAAGGAGGGCTAAGGCTCGTCATCCCATACAAAAAAGTGAACCTTAAAACAAACGGCTTGATTCTCCAGATTTATAGTCCGCCAAAAACAATGGACTGGCAGAACGACAAGGAAGTAGAGTGTGCTGTTTTGGGCTGATGCACTTGGCTACTCGCTCAGTTAGGAGTAGTGAGATGTGTAAAGGACATTACGGAAAACAAATATTCGTAATTGTCCCAGTCAGCTCCCATTACTGTTAGTACTAACATACTTTTACTCGTTCTAGACTCACACACACACATATACATTCACGTCCGCATGGAAAACACAGACAGCCAAAGTAGCCTAGCATATCAGCATCATGTCTACGTTTGATGTGGTCCTCGGGAGTGTTGAGACAAAATGAAGTGAGTAAAATTCCCCCAAAGCCCTCCACTACTNGTCCTCGGGAGTGTTGAGACAAAATGAAGTGAGTAAAATTCCCCCAAAGCCCTCCACTACTACTTGCAAAGCTATGTTGCCTAAAATGTCAGAAACCTGTCTAGTTGTCTGTCTACTTAGAAAAGTAAAGAGCGAAACTCTAAATGACTAGTCTCATGACAAACTTCGTTCATTGACGTCCTCAATGACATAATAAACTTGTAATGGAACACTTGTGAATGTTATGATCATGTACATAAAAATATGAATAGCGAGACTTATTTCCTGTTATATGGTATGTTATAGACTATAGATGTCTGAAAGGTAGACGGTATTTGCGTGGATTTAATGTAGTTGTAATTGCCCTTCTCACCGCATCAAACATTCATTTTCATTAGAATTATGGCCTACTTAATATGGCTGTAGCGGTTCAAAATATCGGAATCCTGTGATCCTAGTGCAAATATGGAAATTCTTGGATTATGTTTCAGTGACATGGTTGAGCTGAATGGGATTTAAATTGGTGGATGTGTAGCATATTACCTTCATTTACATTCGATTCGGCACGTATGCGAATATATAGACTTTAAATGTCAATCATGTGCATCACCTCTATGCTGTGTCACTGACAAAAATTTATCTAGATTCCATGTACAAAAGAAGTGAATTAACTGACGACGCAGTCTAGTTCCTACTTCCATATGAGAGCGTGCACGATCAACTTTCTTTTGGCATTTACGTTTTATTTGAGACAAAAACAAATAGCATTGCAACGAATGTGGAGTAAAATTTAGTCTCATATGGTACAAAAACATACTTTCTTTCTGTCGCTCTCTCTTCTCTTTTGCTCTCTCTCTCTTTTTTATCTTTCCTTTGTCCTCAGCCTGTTTTCGAGTTTGCACGAACAAGCATCAAACGGCATAACTACATTAATGCATTTTGCACGTTTCGAGGTTTCCGTAAGACTTCTAAGAGGATCTTTTTTGCTGACTACAATGATGCAAACAAGTACACTCATGTATATATATGATGTAACGTCGACTTGACTATGTGTAGCTCGATCTGCTGTTCTCTAATTCCCAGTGCACACATTAAATCCTGTTTTTACTTGATTTTCTTATGCCCTGTTGTGTATCTATCCTCTTGACTCAAGAGTCGTGTGAGAAGCCTTGGAGGGCTTTCGAGTGAAAAGTGAGAGGAAATTGTCGTATAGCATTCTCAGTCGTCTTAGCACTTACTGCCAACTCATTCTCACAACCAAACTAACACATCTTTACCAATAATATTGTGTTGACTCTCCAACCTCATGTCATGTCACTGGACCAAAGTAAGTTGAGGCTCATTTAAGTAAACGTTAACTAATCGTAAGAGCCAATTTTGTCATTCATGTGGCAAAGGAAAAAAATGAGCATGTTGGCAAAAGCACGAAGATAGGATTGATTTTAGTCTCACTCAACCGAATCTATCTGCACAACAACAGAGAAAAGTTGTGTACAGCGGGTATGGACAATATATATCCATCTCCTTTTGCCTCCAGCAAAAGTTACTTGTTCACACATGAAATCTCGTTTCCTTCAGTTGACACAATCATGTCAGAAAAGTAAGACGTTATCATCACCTCAACAGAGTTCGTCTTATGTACTATTTGTCACAAGAAGATATTCTGAGAACTTTCGTACTTTCATGCAGATTTAAAACAGGGCTTAACGCTTTTACTTTCCTTTTTATGTGAATTTCCTATTTTATTACAAAGGATGGAGCTTATGTCGTGTCTGTCATCTGATGGTGACCCTCCCACGCATTTGATGCTTATTAATTTTTTTCTATATTGAATATCGTCAAGGTTGTACTAAACCAATTTCCCCCATTTTCCATATTTTATCAAGAGTGATCTAAGCCTTTCTTATGAAATACACCTTGTGTCTACCATTCACATATATTTTGGTAATGTGCTTTCGCTCTTATTCGTAGTAAAACATGAGAAAGGAAAGACAACGAGTGCACGCTTGAAATGGATAGTTTTTCGGAAATAACTGGTTTAGACGAAGCCTCTTATAGGTAAAAGAGTTTGGTGTAGCATCTTGTTTTTCTTTGCCGTACACAAACCAACAAACAATAACGGAGCATAATCTGCTCTCCTCCTTTCACTTTCCCATCACTTTTTATATCACGAAGGAAAATGGGCGATGGTTTGGTTGTGGGAATACTTATAGAATATTGAATATAAAGAGGACTAGTAGCTACTTCCGTCAACAATACCACACAAGAAGAGAAAAGTATCTTTGGACAAAGACAAATGAAACGTAGCCTATCTTTAGGTTGTGGGAATACTTATAGAATATTGAATATAAAGAGGACTAGTAGCTACTTCCGTCAACAATACCACACAAGAAGAGAAAAGTATCTTTGGACAAAGACAAATGAAACGTAGCCTCTCTCTCTCCATGCACGGCTTCCTTAGACACGAACTACTTTGTCATGAATTCTCTTCTTCGGATTATTTAAGAGTAAAACTCTACTCCATATGGTCTTTATGTCGATTCACCTATTTATTCAATATATACTCGTAATGCATTTTGTAAATGGCTACTTGGTTCATTTTATCGTCCACGAGAGAAAAAAGCTTTCCTCTGAATGTCCATGAAGATGAAAGAGTTCAAGAAACCGAGTGCAATCTCATAGCCTAGATAAGTGTCTTTTCAATAGACCTTCTTTCAAATGATAAAATTTCAGGAGAAAAGAAATAAATCTATCGATTATGCCAGATCTGAGTCTATAATACTGTTAAAGGCTTAAACACATGATGTGAATCACATCTTGGGATACAAAAACGGGGATTTTATTAGCATGAGAATAGGAAGCAAAGCAAGTCTCTCGGAAATGCATTTATTTCTGTCCGATTGAAGGATTAATCCAATCATTGGATGCGCCGGAAGCAAGATGTAAAGAAAAAAATCTTGGTCCACAAAGACATAATATCATTTCATATACTGGATACATACGTATTTTCTACTATTTACGTGAAATGAAATGAAATGTAAACCCAGCATTTGATTCATATTACAACTACTATGATTTTGTCCTCTCGTCTCCATCCTATAAGTATATAGATATATAGGAGTATATGTAGCACAACCAGAGTTCAGTCACAGTGTGGATTGGTGCAACAGTGACAAATGATCTGAAAACTCTGGATTGATGCTCATTCATCCATCTATAACGTTCATCAGATGATTGATGGAGCTAATGGTATAAGTGCATGTCTTCATTGCTGTAGATATCCCTACTAGAAACGTTACATGCTCCTGATTGATAACACAATTAATTTCAATGATGTGTAGGATATTGCTTGTAAGTGTAATCAGGGTAAGTTGGCAGCAACGTTTTTCAATGAAACTTTTTTAAATGACTGTGATTTCTAATGAAGGTGTGATTTTATGGCATTGTTTAAAAAATGTATCAGATGGGGGGATTTAAATCTTGTATTTATGTAATGGTAACGTAGACTCTTTAAACCTTTGGTAATTAATTACCTTCATAAAGAATTAATCACTAGGTTTTGAAGCATTATCTTCATTTCCAGAAACCGAATTCTATCCTTTTTCCTGACAAACAAATTGATGTTGCCCAAACCCAAAGACTTATTTGAGAGTAACAACTAATGAGTATTAATGATTTTTTCTGCGAACTTGTGCACACGTCAAATCTGTTTTTTTGTAACGACTGTAAACTCGCATGGAAGGTGGTTGCATATTGTCATTTATTTTTTATGTAAGGATATATATGACAGCTTATTCAAACCTGTAGTTCGTCGAAAATCAGCTCTCGACTCAATCAAAACTCTCTAAAAGTGGTTTTAATAAAGTTTACTTGGAATACAATTGCAGTAAATATTGTGATCGAGCAGAGAGATACGGAGAAAGCAATATTTAATTCAAAAACTGTAATAATGTTGGTTCTATAGAATTCAATGCACCTGCCATATGCTTTCTAATTTTCTGTGCCAGGAAAGTATATAATTTTTGAGGAGTTGGAATTAGTTTGAGAGACAAATTAGATGACAAACTGCTACAAAGTAATAATCGTCAAGTATAAAAAAGAACATTAGAAATGAGAAAGCATGCAGTTCTATTAATCAGTATTTGTGTTTTTATGTGCACTCATATGAAGTACTTTTTACCATATTGGAGTTGATAGTTACTAAAGTCACCTCTACATCAATATCTACGTATCTGTAGGTATAGCCTGCCTTCAACGCCATTACTTTAAGTCCTTGCCTTGCAACAATTTGCCAACGAAGATAACTTTTATTTTTCTAATTTTCAAAGTAAAATCGTAAGATGAGCATAGAATATCGGATTTAATGATGCTTTGGAGCTCAGATCGGTCATATAATATATTTTTGGTGCAGAATCAGTGTCTTTTTGGGGGAAAAGTTTCCGAGAACCGGCACCGAAGGAAACTCAGTAACTTCTTTCACCCACCTTTGGTTCTGTTAGCCAGTTCCGAAAAGAAATGCACACCGGATGTGTGCAAAACTGTTAATTGCAATTTGAAATGGACGATACTGCAAAATCAACAACAAACTTCCTTATGTATGTCCTGTCGTTATCAAAATGATTACCTGGAAGCCAAACAGGATGTTGTTGTGCAGCGAAATTCGTAATTATGTTTGACCGATTTCGCAGAAACTCAGAAATCATATCTCTGTCAAAATGACAAAAATAAATATAATTGGACCCAAGTTTTGCTACTAAACCGGTGAAGATTTCTACAGTGATGTTCATAATCCTACAGAGTTGACCGATTCAGGTAAAATTTTGGAATTGCAGACATCCATTTCCACGCACTATTAGCAAGAACAGGAAACTGCGCCCACGGGCGACAAAGATTGGGTTGCATGCACAAGCCCACACAATTTAACGATGAGCGTTGCAGTACCTAGGGTTTCGTGCTCCAACCGTATCTGCTTTCAGCAGAACAGTCATTCTCAATTCAAGAAAACCGACTGATTGACCGTTCGTTTTATAAGAATGAAGCCCAATCCCTTTTGTTATTAGAGCGACGCCTTCAACATCCCGCACGCAACAGTTATCGTTCAATAAAAACTTTTGTTTTCGTGGCTCACAATAAAGTAATGCTTTACTGTTTGCATTGAATAGGAACTTGCAGTAAAGAAACAAAATTGACCTGTATTTACCGCTTTTGTGAAAGATGCACGTGTATCGTGTGTACCTTCATTACAAGAACTGTTCTAGTTCTTTCTCCTACTCATTTCTCTTAAGTATAACCAGTTAACCTCAGGACAATCTCGTACAAATAAATTGGAAAAGAGATTGAAATTGCATGGCCATTGGTAAACAACTAGGCAACAACAATTTATAAAAGTACACATGTACATTTGTAAGCAATCCACCAAACGTCATGGCAATCTTGCATTCAAACGATGGTGATGTTTGGAAATGAAGCCGAAAAGGGAATTGGCACAGGGAGAAAACTATAAAACACATGGGAAATCGTTGCATTAAGCCGTACCAGAGAAATGAGGAAAAGGCATCAGTGCAGTGTATTGATATGCTTTCAATGCAATACAATTTACGATAAATATACTTCTTTTTATTTCTTCTCATCGTCAATCAGAAAGAAACTGGCGCTGTTTAGAAAACCGTAACTATACAAAATATATATTCAATACATATTGTGGTGACTTTTACATAATGCAAGTCTTTTGAAATTGAAAGCTAAAGAATATGCATATGAACTTCAAGCTTAGAGACGGTACGAAAGAGTTTCATTTTCTATCCCTAGAAACGCAAAGACTAAGATAATAGGAAGTCTTACTGATTTCATGAAAGAAATAAAATCTGCTACGAACTTTCCTCTGAGTGAACTCGTTCCAGTATATAGAAATGTTTTTAGTTTTAGTATTACTAGCACTCATTGAAATGGTTACTCAAAGAACTGGAATAAAGCAATCTAGCATACTATTGTATACTAAAGGCATACCACAAAATGTAAAAGGTATAAATTGAATTATTTGACAAAGTAATGTTTTTATAGAGGCTAAGCATAGGAAGTTGAATACTATACTACATTTTGTTTTAAATATGTAAACCATGCATTTCTGTACTATGTGAGTTGACATCGTTTTAAAGTAAAACATTTTCAAGTGCCAAGTATGGTAGGTACTTATGGAAATTGAGCTCGTTCATGTCGCTCAAAGATTCTAGGCTCGCTTTTGGAATGTACTTTGGTTAATAGAAAATATTTTTATAAGAATTTTCCATATAATCTCTCTTGTCTACACGTTTACATAGTGGTGTTTTCAAATTCACTAGTTTAACATGTCAATGCCAATGTAAAGTCATACTCCACGCATTAATTATATTAACCATTTATCAATTAACTAGAAAAGCACTTTCGATCTTCATGAGATTGTGTTACACCACTCTGATAATAATCTGTAGCTGCACATCTCTGCTTTTGTATCTGCTAAGTTTGATAACAAAATTACTGTAATGCAATTATAACCTAGATAGCAGAACATCAACACAGTGTGTTATGGAAAATTCCACTACACTTGTACATATATACGAGGCTATATAAAACCTGGAATGTTTTCATCATGCAATGTTAAAAGTTCTTGGAATCATTTTAAGCACAATGCACGCCTTGAGAAACAATGTAATACTCAGCGATATTAAATATTTATGATAAATGCTGTAATTTTTTTCATTTCAGATCTATTTTTTTCTCTTCACATTGATAACGGGATCTTTGACGATTGGGAGATTTCAGCAATTTTTTACGGATCCAGAGAAGTACGAGAATGGGAGTGAGACTCAGGCTGAAAATATGTCTGCTTATATGTTTGAGCAACGGCATGTCATAAGCAGAGCCTCCGCTGTCACAGCAGCCCCTTCCTCTTCCATAGGAAATGAAAGTAGTTTGGGGAACAACATCACAAAGAAAATTCCACTCGCTTTTGAAACAACCATGCAATTGGAACCTGACAGAGAGAACAAAAGCACATCTATGCTACGTTTATTTTTCTTCAGCGAAGAGTATAGCATCAGTAAGTTTTGAATTATTATATGTCCTCCTTTTCTTCAATGCATTAATTACTGAAAAACAAAGTGCAAAAGGTAAAAGCTAGCGTTCATTGGTATAAAATTATTCCTTTTCACTATGAACAGTGATAAACAAAAACAAAAATGACGTGTGCACAGCTTTCCCGTACCCAAAACTTTCTGATAGATGAACGTCATTTATTACCACTTCACAACAATAAGAGGTTTAATGAAAGTATAAAAATATTCTTTGAAGGTGAGAGTATAACTAAGGTTAATTATCTGATAACATAAAAGTTTAATTAGAACAAATTGTACCCAGTATCCGCTAGGAACATGAGTATAGCATCAGTAAGTTTTGAATTATTATATGTCCTCCTTTTCTTCAATGCATTAATTACTGAAAAACAAAGTGCAAAGGTAAAAGCTAGCGTTCATTGGTATAAAATTATTCCTTTTCACTATGAACAGTGACAAACAAAAACAAAAATGACATTTGCACAGGTTTCCCCGTACCCAAAACTTTCTGATAGATGAACGTCATTTATTACCACTTCACAACAATAAAAGGTTTAATGAAAGTATAAAAATATTCTTTGAAGGTGAGAGTATAACTAAGGTTAATTATCTGATAACATAAAAGTTTAATTAGAACAAATTGTACCCAGTATCCGCTAGGAACACCTGCATATGAGCAACATATGATAGGAAAAACAAACTCCAGAATACTTTATAGTGGAACACGTTTTTAATCTCTATTTCACATGGGCAACTAATGACAGTTGTGTGATAAATTATTTAGTTTCAATAGTTTTGAAGACACATTTGTCGTTCACTTCACTTTGCTTTCATTTTGGTTCTCCTAACCTTTCCATGAGCTTTCTTTCTTTGATATTTAGTTTTCTTGAAGAATAAAAACTGGATTCGAAAAGGAAAGGAAGGACGAAGAGAAATAACCTGATTCGAAATATTTCAAGTAAAGTGCAGCCAAGACATCGCGAATAATAATTTCAAATTCGTATGCAAATTTTCTACTAACACCAAAAATAGAACTGATGACATATGAACAAATTAAATTCCTCCTTGAACCCCATAACAATTAACACAAAGTACGGAAATGGAACTTGCACATCTACCTACTTTAAGTTTAATAGAGATACAGCCTAATGCACATATGCCGTCTATAAAAAGAATATCTGACACCTCCATCGCCGACCAGTCGATTTCCTGGTTGAGAAATTGAATTGCAGAATTTATTTTTCACATTGCAAATGCGGCGTCACATATAAGAGCATTTGCAACTTTCTATTACTTGCAATGGGAGACGACAAAGAATGCATATGAAATCGCAAAGTGTAAATGTGAAATGCAGAACCAAGATAATCGGTTCAGTAGGATTGGTACTAAGGAAAGAGTATGAAAATAGTGAAACAATTGAATTGACTTCGTTGATAGCTATAGGTTGTAAACCTATGTATACTCTAAAGTTACACATTTACAAAGAATCGAATTAAAAGCAACAGAAATGCTTTCATAGTGCGTAGACTCCATGTCGATTAAAGATTGTAAATGTAATTTGAGTTATGATGCATCACCTTTTATGATACATAAACTAAACGTTCTCTCCTCCTTTTCCTTTCCATCTCAAACAAAAACAACCAGCCATAATCCTCATTAACCAAGTTTTATTGATGTTATTCCATGTGTTTTAGTTCAAACCGTGAACTTGTTTTTGGACCTGCTGTGCGAAGTGGTGGGAGTCTATGCATCCATTTTACTGATTCGAGGATTGCAACAGGTAATTTAATCTGAGTGTCGGCGTAAAGCAGTTTGAGCTAGTAGTAATTGCTGACTTTACAAACACATTCCTAGTTTTATTATTTTGCTCATAGTGGAATGACAATGAATTGGATTGGATATTGCAGGAGAAAAAGAGCTGGTTGTGGCCATGGATGATTGTCGTCCCGACTCACATTGCTATTGATGCATGCACCATATTTACCATTCTGGTATGTTGTCATTGTCACCATATCACAATGACTTTAACCTTTTATTACCTGTTAGACAATATAATTTAATTATCCAAAGTGTCAACTAAACAGCACTTTATACACCAATTAATTCTTGACAGAATTAATATCATTGAATTATTTCCTACATAGATGGAATACGAGTTTCAACCAATAGAAGCACATTTATCTATGGTTGTGGGTACGATAATAGTGGACATCACTCTTAACTCTATCAATGTAAGTCTTTTTGGTTTCTATAGGGCTAAACTTTATAGCTACGATATAAATTCAGAGTATAATGTTTGTCCCTTACCTTTGAAACATCATCTGGTGACGAAGATTTGTTCACGGAAAATATAAAGTTCTTTTCCCAGTACGCCATTTTGAAAATTTACCGGAATTTCGACGAAAACTGACGTTTGTGAGAATAAAAAACACGACGTAATGACACTGTTGGTAGTTGGGTACTGTTGACTATTTCGTATTTGTTATTTGCATTTCATGTTGGAGAATTAGCTGCTGAGCAAGAAGCTTTTTCATGGTAGCAAAAAAGTTGTAGAAGCAGCACTTCATGAATGTTTCATAGTCGCTTTGTATATACTTTTATTTCTTCCCGTCATTCGTTTGCTGCTAATATGAATAATATATTGTGCTGGGATACGCTAGTCGGTAATGCGACACTCAGTTTGACGTGACAAAAACTGTCCAAAGTTTTTTCGTGAGGATACTAGTTTTTCTGTCACCTTGACGCTAATACTTGAAATTTTAATGCTGTAGTAGCAAAACTAGGATTTTGCACGGAAGAAAATGTAATAACGTTTTTCAATAGAATTAGATACATATTATATTGGCCCTTTTTTATTAAGTGCATCAAGTTTAAATGGTACTATGTACTGCAATCATGGAAAGAAAATTTGAATTAAAGCAGCTGATAAAAGATGAATGACAGTAATTATTCGTAAGAGGATCAAATTTGACGTCCGGTTACAGACTGCTCATTGCCGTTTTCTCTAGCTTGTAATTATAATCTTTCCATGTATTCCGAATAAAAAACCTGAAACCCTCTAGCAAGCATCTAGTACCTGCCAGCATCTTGTAGTCTTCACTTCACACTACCGTTTTCTCATGTGTTCATCATTGCGTTGTTACTTGTTACCTTGCGTCTTGTTTCGGGAGATGATAATGAAGATGAGCGATTATTTGCAAACACAGAATAGTTGTTTGTCCTCTTACAACCTCGTCTCTTTATTCATCACATGTATTTTAACTCGTACTTATTCATCTTTGCTTCGTAGGCACGACAAGAGGTTCCCCTAAGCAAAAGCTACCTCTATCGAATATCTTTCAGTCACTTCACTATATATCTGTATTTGCATAATAAAAAAGGCTTTTCATTTGACTTTGAGCTTGCTGGACTCAGCTTCAACGTAGAAAACGAGTTAACTGAAATCAAATTGCAAAGACGAGATTATGTTGAGTAATAAGCAAATTTTAAGGTTTCCCGATAACTCTTTTCGAACCAGATAACCCTTCATGAGGTTTAATGTGATGCCACGTGTATTGCATCATATTTTCATTTGAGGAGTATAAAAATCGATATAAAATGGTTATTTCATTTTGACATTATGTTACGCAAACTTTGTAGAGCTTTGAAATAAATTTTGATCATACCGGCAGAAATACACATTACTACGAAATAAACCTCTATTTTTTTAATCATATCGATCCTTAAGCTACAGTTTGAGGATGGACTGTTGTATTATCTAAAAAAATATTTTACCGGCAGAAATACACATTACTACGAAATAAACCTCTATTTTTTTAATCATATCGATCCTTAAGCTACAGTTTGAGGATGGACTGTTGTATTATCTAAAACAATATTTTATCAGTAACCTTTCTATGGAAAATTGCACATCGATGCACAAACATGTGAACAAGCATTCACAGAAGCATACTAGTACCCTCTGGATAGCGTTGTTTTTGTTAATTGTCACAAAACCAACATCGCCATTGTGTACTGAGCAGATTGCATTTGAAGCCCGGTGTTATTGGATCCGAATCATGACATAAAATTTGACAAATTTTTAAATTTGGACCGATAGACGATGTACCATATAAACATAAAGCTTATAATAATTTCACAATTGGTTTAATTTTTTAAGGCATATGGACTAGTATGTGTGATCAGTCAGTACCAGGAATACAATGCCGGACGTGGAACCGCAGCTTACAATGACTTTTCCTCGGTAAGTTTGAAATATATATAGAGTAAAAATATTGAAATGTAATTTTACAATAAACATTTAAAACGTCAATGTGTTAGATATTACGGATGTTACTAACTCAGTATTTTATTCTGAATTCTCGATTTTTGTACTCATGAGGTCACGATCGAGTATTAGATTGAGCACCAATTGTGAGCTAAAGGATAACAGTGTGCAATACATTTACATGATTTAATTGGTCACTATCACTATCCCTACTGAAAGCATGTTTCTATTAAAAACATAATATATCCGTTACTTGAATCCGTCTAGCATTGCATTGATATTATATCGCCTAAGGCAAACATGTTATCTAAGCGTATCATTCAGCCATGTTGAAGAGCATAATAAGATTTATATCATATATGCTAATATTTTTCATGTGTAGAGTCTTGGATTTGGATAAATCTCAATACCCTAATACTTTGTTATACTTTACATCATCATTTGAAATTTCATAGAAACTGTTTAGGGTAAACACAGACCCCGCTTTCATTTACTGTGAGGTCATAAAGAAA
>JAANSM010000247.1:0-35102 GCA_036850725.1 Orchesella villosa | reverse complement strand
TCGTCAAGAAGCCATTTACAAAAGGACAAGAACACAATGAGCAAAAGCTGAAAGCATACTTACAAACTATCCCATTCCCATCCTACTAATAATCAAAGGGGAACAAGGAGTGATCCAAAGCGATTTACGATTACGACACATTTGAGGAGGATCATTAACATATATATTTCACGCTTAGGAAGATACTATATAAGTTGTAGTTATAATAATCTTAGTGAATCGTTAGAGTAAAGGTATTGTGTGTGTGTATTTTACACCCATCCATCCAGTAATTCATTTAACCTTCCGTGCTCTCTCTCTCTCTCTCTCTTCGCTTCTCTCACTCAGGGAAACTCCTTTTACACACAATTTTAAAGGAGCGAGAACCAAAATGCATTTTATGCTTTCACATTCGTCTTCCGTGTAATAACGCTCCTTTCCTTGTCTTGTTTCAACTACTATTACGATCCCATTACTTATATATGGTGCTTTCACATTTACCTATATACACACATTCCCAACACATATAATATATACCGTCAGCCACTTTCTCTCTACAATGACAAGGATTTTTCCCTGGGGTGCTAAAAGATGACAAGAGCGAGTGCACTAAATGCTCGTTGGCAATAATTTATTGGTGGATAACGAGAAAAAGCCATATACCCAATAAGGAAAAGCCTATTTTCTAGAGCCTATTTGCCACAACACAACGCAACACACAAATCGTTTTTGCTGAAAAAGTGTTTTTTGGAGTATTATATTTGGGTCTCATACATTTTACATCTCAGTACCTAAAGGATTCTTCTAGTTACATATATTTTCGATGTAGACACGTTAGGGACTCACTTTCAACTCCACATCACTAAAAACACACATTCATTCATTGTGTTTTCGTAAAGACACGTATTGCTGTCTTCTTAACAGATTTCCTCGCATCCTACTCAAGACGAGGAGCTAGAAAAGCCAAGGCAGAACCAGCAGCCCAGACGAGCCCCCCGCAACAATCTTGTAATCACACATGCCTGCGGTTTTCATCCGGAATGGAGGAATGGAATAAAGACAGAAGAAGCAAACGTAAAACTTTTTTTCTCTGCATTCCAATGCGTTTGCTTCTTCAGTTGAGGTTTTAAGATGTGTATGATTCTGTAGTCGGTAAGTATTACGCAACGTAACGCAGCGGCAGCAATACGCGTAGCATTTTCCAATAAGACTACCTACGTGAGTTGTGTGGGATGAAAAGCGTCTATTCCTATTCCATTCAAATTAATTCTCCTTTCACATTCTGAACAAAGAGTAATCAAATGAGTTGTTGGTAGTTGGTGGCTTCGTGGTATTTAAGACAGACACGGGAACACATGCACAACTTTTATAGAGTCTTATTAGCAAGCGTATAGTGTGCTCCTGGTTGCCGTCAGCTTTCTTTTCCGAGTTTTTTTCAAAGAGCCTCTGGTGACACATAGATATTCATTAAGAACTAATGATTCTCACAAAGAATAGGAATAAAAAAGAATAGCCAAAAGGAGGAGTAAACTGGGATACTTATGACTAGTGAGAAATAGAAAGCTTTTCAGTCTGGTGAGCACGAATATAAGATTAACACTAGACATAGCCAGACATGGGCAATAGATTCTTGAGTGATTAACTCAAATAGTTTTCCACGGAGAACCTTTATTAACTAATTTTAAGCATATATAAGCGAAGATCTTATGGAAAAGTGGAAATAACGAGACTGAAAAGTCACTGCAATGCATGCACAAAAATTGGAATACAAGTTGAGAAAAGCATTTGACATTTTGTGCAAGAAATAGCTACTTCCTGCTGACATTACGAAACAATGTCCACTTAAAGCCCATTTAGAAAGAGAGAAAGAAGAGGTTTATGTTATGACAGAGGATGATATGATAATATAATGAGGTAATGTAAAGCTCATGGGGTATTAGTACACCAAAGGGGAAGACACTACGTTACTCCTTAATATGCAAATTCAATGAATGTCCCAAAATGCATATTCATAAACACAAAAATTTCACATTCAGCTCGGCCTCGGCCCAGTATGCTGGTTGGATGACAAAGGCTTTCCCTGAGGTAATTAATTTCCAGGTATGAAAGGGAGCTCATGGAATAATTATTATAATAACTCTCCTCTCTTTTATCCTTGANACACAAAAATTTCACATTCAGCTCGGCCTCGGCCCAGTATGCTCGTTGGATGACAAAGGCTTTCCCTGAGGTAATTAATTTCCAGGTATGAAAGGGAGCTCATGGAATAATTATTATAATAACTCTCCTCTCTTTTATCCTTGATGCACCTTTTCTACTTTCCCCAAGTTTAAAAGTCAAAAGATGTCGTTTGAAAGGTAAAATGAAATGGAGATTTCTCAGAATATCCTCCTCCTGCTCTTCTGAGACGGAAACGTTGTTGGAGGCACTTCATAATATTTTTGTTGAGATTCCCTTGTCACTTCACAGTGTTGTTGATGTAACAGAGAGCAGTAGACATATAGGTATTACATCTTGAAAAATCTTTGACCACATGGGTATAAATTCCAAAAGGAGTACTGACTATATTTATATTAAATTCGTGTGTGCAGCAGCAGTGAGTATCAACATTCTGCCCAGGATTTTCTTAAGCTATATAGCTAAAATCGTGTTCAGAATAACTTCTTTCATCGCTTCCATCAGTCAGCGACACCCCCTCTTTCTCTGCTGTCTCTTAAAAATCTGTATTATGACACTTTCACCACGTTGATGATAAAGTTTTCACAATATTCGAAATTTAAAAAACAGGAAACTGAATTTTTTTTGTGTAGAATGTTAAAGGACAACATTGATGAATACACTTAAATCTTTTGAAATACTGGACAACTAATTTCATTTTACGAGATAAAATTTTTTAGTTCTACACCTGGACAAAGTTGGACAGTAAATGTACAATCCAATCTTTGGTAGAAGTGCATCAGAGAGTAACAAAGACGAGAAGTTGTGTTTCGCATTACATTTAGAATCTTTATCTGTACACTCAATGTATCAACTAACACTGTATCATATACGGTATAGCTGGATCCTCATTAGCAGCAACTTTTCTAACATGAGTTTTTCTGACGTCAATAATAATGGAGTTGCATTGTAATACAAGTTGCATATGTACATCGAGTACAATGCACTTTTGGTGTTTTTTATTCCATAATTAAGATAGTAAAAAAGATTATTCTTTGCATTGGACTGAAGTTTATATTGAATGGTGCGATCTCTCCATGCAGGTTTTTTGATGATTAGGATAAAAAATATAAAGCAATGGATTACCTACGGGCAAAGAAAAATGAGACGATTTTCTTCTTCTGTAGATCATTACATGCTCTACTCTACTAAACAATTTGCAGTGCTATTTTTATTTTCTAATGCCAGCAGTGGCCGTTTAAATTCCAGACTGCAGGAAACAACTTTTTTTTTAAAAGTTTAGTAGTGTGTATGCCTGGTGTGTGTCTACTTGAACAACTTTTTCTTACACCAGTTTTTATTCTGCGACAAGTTTATATTATCATATTTCATCAAACTGCAGCAGATTCTAATGATAATTAAATTCTAGTTCCAGAGAAAATCCGTACATTTTGTTTTTTGGTTTTGATTTTGCAATTCATTTTTTATACATAGTATACCCATATCTACTTATAGAATAGCCGTTTTTCGGAACCACTTGATGAAAGGAAAAATTCATGTTCTTCATTAGCTAATATCTTTAATATAGCTGTGTCTAATTTCATCGCGAAATGAAAAATGATGATCTTTAGCTCCAGTGTGGTAGCGTTAATAATGCAAAAGTAGAAAAACTTGTTTCATGCTTTGTGGACTTAGTTGATGGTACAAAAAGATTGCAAGCACAAGTTACGCTGAATATGTGTGTGAGGCAATCAGTTTTTTATTCAATTGTTTCTTTTTTCTTTATCGAGTTAACGTATCGAAGGAGAAAATCGTGCTTGTTGCTTCCAACTCTAACTTGTCCAAATCCTCTTTCTTTTAAGACAAGTTGGGAGAAAAAACTTAATTATGTTTTGGGTTAAGCTTTAACATGAAGAGCTGGCTTGACCGACAATTTGACATGCGTATCTTTGTATTTTTCATGGTTAGATTCTTCTCGTCTGATTAATAATTCCGCATGTATGTGTGTATGTGTGTGGAGATTCTTGAGAATGAGCCATGCAGTTGTGAAATTTCCTTGCAAAACTTGAAATCTGCAGAGCAAGTTTGTTTGATTTCGAGGAAGGATGAAGATGAACACGGAATGAATACATGGCTTAACGTTAACAAAACCTTAAGCACTCCCACATCTTTTATAAAAGTGACAATAGCAAGTGCGTTGTTGATGTCTTCTCATCAGTCATAAACTCACCCGTCAAAGATATCAATCAGAATCATTGTTCAGATTTAAAAATCTCAAAATTACTTTTACTTCTTTCTGAACAGGTCCCCGAATAAAGTGAAATCTACGAGACGAAGCTACAAATCAGCAAATGCTCAACCAACAAGCGTGTAACGGTCATCGTCATAAATTTTTATGTCATAGTGCGGTTTGAAATTTTAGTTATTTTATATGTATGAACTCTGAAGAAATATACATTTTATAACATCAATCTCCATTTAATGTCCGCATTAGCCAGCCACATAATTTGAAATCGGAAATGGGAATTGTTATTATATTCAACATATTGCCTCTTCAAACACGCCACTCTTCTCTTCAAAATTCGAAAAAGAAGCAAACCATAATTATCGAACATAAAATTCGTGCATAACTGCTTACATAATACTATAGCTGCTTGTTTAGCAGCACATCCTACATCACTATGTGTAAATGTCTTCATAAACATTTTTATGAGGGAATCGGAATGGAACTGAACTCGTCATTTTCATTGCTGCTAAATGGATTTTTAATCAGAGTGAATGTAGCGGAGATGAATGGTATGCTGGTTTTTGGTTGTTTTTTTGCGGCGGATCCCATGTTATCTTGTATTATTGTACTTATATGCATGCGTGTATAGTTGATAATATATATTATATGCATTTATAGTTGTGTAATAAAACTCATTAAAAAATTTCATACTTCTGTGCTCCTTCTCCTGGACTTTATTACACTTCTTTTTTTCATAATAGAAGTTTTGTTTGATTTGAAGAAAAATATGAATACTTATTTAAGAGGCTTTCATTCTTCATTTTTCAACTAATAAAACGTGTACCTACTGCAATTTTGTCGGGAGGACCTGTTTTTATTCTCATGATGATACATCTCACCCGACCATTATCTGATGATAAAAACCATAATAAAACATATCCATGTAGTCATATTCAGTGTTTCTGCATATTTGTAAAGCTGTTGGACAAGCGACCATGAAACAAAAGGGAATCAACGGAGCAAAGAAAAAGATACGAAAAAAATGTTGTTGATGTGCTTATTTACACACACGTACTAGGGCATCGTTTGAGAGAAGAAAAATGATTTGATTTTTTATGAGCTGCTCATCATATCACATAAAAAACGTATGGACGATAGTTTTTTTTGAATATCGCATTTTTACATAATATTGCGTAAGTGTAAATAGCGTATTTTAACGTAATATAATCCCAAAACCACAACAGGTAAAAGAACCCGATCAGGTCTAATACCAAGTGGATTTTCTTCTGGAAGGAATTCCAAATACTTGAATTTCAACTTGACATGGTGTGATGGGTATTCCGTTGTGTATCACGCATATTTGACTATGGAAATGTATGATTTGACGATAAAATGTATACATTAAAGACTTGCTCATTTTTTTGTTATATTTTGCCTCATCGTTGCCTGCCAAATCGAATTATTCATCTCAATAATTAAATCTTTCGAAAGTGACAAGAAGAGCTTCGGCAGGTCAAAAGAGAGGAGGAAAAAACATGATGCGATGAAGTGTAAACGAAACAAAAGTTTTTTTCAATGTATGAATGAAGACAGATTCTGTAGGAATGGAATTTCCTTTTGTTTTGTTTGAATGATTAGAAATTAATTGAGGAGGGGAAATAGTATTTTCATGTTTGGTTTTGTTTGATCTGTTTGAAAAGCTTTACGTGAATGAAAGAGATGAAAGTTAGTGTTTCATGGGCAAGAGAAAAAACAAGATACTGTTGCAGCATGTCATGTCATGACACTTTCATTATGGGTTTTTGATGAAGAGGCAGGATACATGGATAGATAGATGGATGATGCCCATAAAAGTAAAATGAGCTTCCGACCAAACGCGATGATAATATTTATGATGATTTTTTTGGCAACTTTTGCCCATTTTCATTCACGCAACGTGGTGCCTTAATGAGGGTTAATCGCATTGCGTGTGGGGTAATGATTATACGGGTTTCGAGAAATGATATTTGGGCTGCTTACTGTGTTCTTTTTCACTGTTCAAGCAGAGAGAATGGATCACATGGAAAATTGTATGTTAAGATGCAAATTAATGGATTAATGGGCATAGAGTAACCTCTCATTAGACCTGAAAGCCGCAGGAATCTTTGACCCCTGGAGGGTTTGTTAGAAAAGAGTTTCAAAGCATGTCGAAGAAACAGCTAGTTTTTGTTTCCTTAAGAGTTATAACGTGGAGAACTTAATTTTATAATTTGAATGAGAAAATTTAGACGAAATCATAAAGGCGTTGATTTATCAAGTCTTTTTTACGGTGAACTAAAGATTTGACAAAACGTTAGTTGTTTAACTATGTGTTTCAATAAGATTGTAACTCAAACAAAGGTATCTTTTCTTTCTGCGCAATAAAAATGATTTATTTCAGATTAATTGCTTTATATATAATACGCGAACATTTTACATTCACAAGGAGTATAACAAGCTTGATTAATGATGTTGGTGTGTTGTCGGTCATATTAATTGATACATCATATTCAGAATCTTACATAGAATATGGCTTCAGGCTTCAAACGCAAATAATTTGCATTCATATGTTGTTTCCAAATCGTTCTGTGAAATCTATATAGTTGTTTATGCCAGAGACTAACAAGAAGAGTGATTTAAGTTGTCAAATTCTAAATGCTTCCAAGAATCTCTAGTGATGTAGTAAAATCATTTTTAATTTTTAGAATGACCTTTTAAAATTTACATAATAATCCGAGAAGTTAGCATAAACTATAATTTAAAAACCTCAATTCTACATTGACTTAATAATGATAATGACATATAGGGGTTTAGTTTCAGGTATGTGAACAGTTATGAAATGAAATGAAAAAGGTGAAAGTACCAATATCACATCATTGAACGATTGTTAGTTCATGATTATCTAGGTTCAAAGTTAATAGAATTTCAAAATGTACGGTATCATAGTATCATCTAATTAAACCAAAGAAATTATTTAACTCACTAAAATGGCTTAGGTCTCTGAACTAAACTTTTACATAAAATTGCTATGCAGTGGTACTTGTGACATAATATTGTTGAGTTATAAATCTTAATCAAACTGCTGATTTTTAAATAACTTATTGTAAAATGACAGTCCTCGTAATCTCTGTACCCAAAACGCATGCTCAAGTTTTAGCAGTCTTAGCCAGAAAGGGATACAACCGAGAACTTATTCGTTATAATACAAAAAAGTGCGTAAAATTGTTTGCCGCTGCAGCTGAGTATTCGAATTTATTGGAATTAGATCTATTGGATTGGAATAGATTTTGCTCAATCGTAAAGAAATATATCAGTTTAAATCAGTAAGTTTAATCGAGATAAAAATGGTTCTATTTCCCAATTCCTTAACTTCTAACAACTATAAGATACATGTGATATTTGTAGGATAACAATCTATTCTATACGTGCAAAATATTGTATGGAATAAGTGTAAATTTGAAACATGTAAAATTTCATCTTACAGGTCACCAGTTCCTCTGTAAACTTCTTAAATATGACAGTTTATTGGGGTTACATTCCTACAGAAAGTATAATCATGTTAAGTAAAAATATAACTACCCATCTTTGCCTGTAAAAAGTTAATTATGAATGTTAAACCCCTGGTTAAAGCGAGTAAACTATTTGCCCATTCTACATTTAGTTCACTTACCATCTCTTCAATTTAGCATTGCTGTGAAGCCACATGTCATATTGTATAAGTATATGCACAAAACCACCAAAATATATAATAACTTTTTGTGTGTATTCTCAATCTTGCTTTAGAGAACTATGGGCACTTGGGCACTGAATCCGTTTCATTGTTTCTTCAATTTACTTTTCCAATGTTAATTCCTGTTCCATGCGGCTTCATCTTGAAGAAGATCAAAGTAAGCGATGTAATTTCAGCCCCTAATGTTGTACCAGAGTGCATTTACACCGAATATTAAAAGCACGGTGAAAATGCTACACTGGTACGCATACAGGGCGATGATGTCCAAAAAACGTGATGCCACCCGACTTCAAGTCCAGCTCAAATCCTCAGGCAGCTCCTTGCACTCTTGTGTATCCTAGGTTCATGGAGGCTTCTGTTACAACAAACCAACCAATTTTCTTGATATTTGTCTGTTCCTAACTTTGAAAACGAATAATATATGTTGCAGTGAGCTTCCAAATTTTTTGAAGCTCTCAACTTGAAAGTGTATTTGTATTAAAATTATGCAACAAATTCTCAGATTAATTCTACAAAAATAGAAATACTACTTAATCTGCCTAATGTAGATATGCTAATATTATACCAACAATTTTCCCAATTCAGGAGAAATAATTTTTCCTGATAACCAATCTCTTGGGCGGCTAATACTCAACTAAAATAATAGTGATTCGTTTCACTCCTTTTTAAATACTAAATGGGCTCAACCCGCCAGAGGAAGTGAGAAACGGAATTCCATATTTTACAACTATCCTCAGCGATAGATAACCTCCCGCAAACATCTTTCCACTGACTCATGATGACTATACGACTGTCTACTGCCTACAACAAAGAAAAACTTTCTACATAGTAGAAACATTTTACGGATGCACAGTTAACGAGTCAGTTTGCAATTCTCTGTCTTCAGAGCCAATCATACTTATAATCATTTTTTGGGATATATCAAAATGTTGAGAGTTACTCTGGTGGAAATGACATTTATAGTACAGTATTAATCAAGAGTGTGGGGGCAGGATTAAATCCAGATATAAAGCTGCTAATAGAGAACGCTCAACGAACGTCCGTACCTACTCCAAACAAAAAGTATGTTTGTAAATACTAAATTATAATAAATACCTACCTACCAAGTGTAGTGAGTGAGAGTGAGGGAGAACAAAAAGCTGTATTATAATACCTACCCATTAACGAGATTCCAGTTGATAATGAGAAGACGCCCTAGGTATAAAATATGTTTATGCTGGATGAGTATGTCCATTTCGGTTTAATATTCAATTCAAATCAGAAAGAGTAACCAAATCGAGCTCTTTCCCATTTGCCCTGCTGCTCCTTCACACTTCACTCTTCGAAGTCTGTCAGTCAAGAAAAGACCATGGTTGGATAGTAGCGTAGATGCATCCAGATCACATCGCAGCACAGAAGACTGATTGTGAGCTGAAGCAAACTTTCCTACCTTTTTTATGCGTATAACAAAATGTATTGTATATATTACAAAATCTGACGGAGTGAGAAATTACAGGTTATGAGCAAAAAAATGAAAATTCTCCCTTTACTATACACACTTATATCTATGTATTATTCTTACACTCGGGACAAAAACGTGATTACAATTTTCACATATAAAATGTATCCACACACCACATCCGCTCACTGCTTTTTGCATTAGAAGAAACAAATCAAAGCCTCACAAGTTGCACGTAGCAAACAATGCCAAGATGCTCTCTCTATTTATCATATCACAATCATCACAATTGTGTAAACAATAATGTCTATAAACTAATACAGGATGGATGGATGGATGAACGGACGGGAAAAAGAAGCTGCCCGTAAGTCATAAACAGCAATATAGATTTTTCCAATCCGGCTGGTCTGGTTGTTTAGCTACTTGACTTTACTTTTGGTTTGGTATGGTCAAGCCCACTTGCATAATAAGCAACTTTTTGCTAAGAAGTAGTAATTGTTAAATTAACTAAACAGCAATATAGATTTTTCCAATCCGGCTGGTCTGGTTGTTTAGCTACTTGACTTTACTTTTGGTTTGGTATGGTCAAGCCCACTTGCATAATAAGCAACTTTTTGCTAAGAAGCAGTAATTGTTAAATTAACGTACCATGCACAACCATATTATGTAAGTATACGAAGTATGTCTATACTGTATAGCTTTACAATGATGCTTGGGGAAAGTTTTATCTACAAAGGTATTCCAATCAGTCTAAATCTTATGAGAGTCTAGACTAGACGAAGACCTTTCCTACTAATCCTACAATGAAAACCTGCATCAACCATTACTACTTCTTTTGATTGATAGATATCATCATATCTAGCATAATACACCTTTGCTATACTGCAGACTACAGATATCCTTACCATATTGGTACATATAATAGAAAGCAGTTTAGTTTGTTAACCAATCTCTCACTCCATCCTCACCTCTCCTTCAATCATGAACTTTTTACTTTAGTTATACTTCTTATGCTTAGTTGGTACCTTTTCTTGAATGGTTGAACGTAGCATATTATGTAGTATCCGATTGTACATACCTGGAAGCTTATATTTTACTGCAATTTGCGCTGATTTTGAGAGAATCAAATACATTTTCTCTCGATTTACATTGCATAACCCTTTCAAAACACTCATCACCATCAAACACGCTACTTCCTCTCTTCTCAAAACTTCAATAAGAGATAATAGTTACAACCCTAAATTGAAGATCTGATCGTTTTAATATACTCGTTTTTTAACAAGTAGTTTCTTCCCAAACAATTTCGCACATGGTATGTGATATGTTTGGAACTATGGACAAGAATTTTTTTAGATATAATTATTGCCTTCAACATATTTATGACCCCATTTTTTTCCCCGGCTTGACTTATGATGCGTCGTGTTTTGTTCTAAAATAATATAAACAGAGTTTACATCAAATTTCCCACATGTAACGATCCCTTAAAATGCTGTAAAGTTTCTTTGTGAGGTTCTACAAACTACAAATACGTAGTAATTGTTGATCGTGTGAAATGAAATGTATACTTATGTTTATAGCATTTTTTTCTCAAGAGGAGGTTGGTTTGCATATGCCGCTTTAAAAAAGCTAGTAGTATTTTACAGTATTAATTTTTTTTACTTTACAGAAATTGTAGTCAAGATATGCCTCATAAAGTTACTTTGGGGTTTCGAGAGGGAAAACACCCACTGCTGGGAAATAATTGGTAATGCCTCCGCCTCACCAGGAAAAAAATAATGCAGCACGTTTCACACAAACCATATTAAATTTTTTTATTTACATTGCGGAATATATTTGTTGATTGGGCTCAAATTAATTAGTCTCATGAGATGATGTTTTGAGTATCTTGCTGTATTCACATAATAATCGTTTACGAATGTATAACAGGGAGATAAAAGGACGTGTACCGTGAAAATAAAAACTTTTTTTCTTTAGACAACCTTTCATTTTTGTTTCTGAAATTTAAGCATCCTTGTGTTCATTATTGTTTTAGTGCCTCGTGCCGCCTACCATCCACATATATATCTTATATGATAAAAAAATAGTGTTGCTTGTTTTTTCCTTTTATCACATGACAAGCTTAAGAATCTACAAGACAAGTTTCTTTTTATGATTGCGGTTATGGTAAGTAACATCATGTAGCACGCACAGACTCACACGCAGACATCTTATATTTTCATCGGATTTAATGACAGCAAAAAAAAGGTTGAAATGAAAATCCGGACTGGATTTGGATCGGGTTCAATAATTTTTTCCTTAGAGTAAGTACGATTAGTCACTCAAGGAATACACGATGCGTCGATAAAAGGTAATGTGAGGAAAAAACTACACGTGTGCCCTACGGCAAAATAAATACAAATATACGCAGCCGGTCCGGTCAATGCATTATTGGTGCATATAAAATACATTCGTCTTGATACCTCCTAGTTTTCATCGTATTCATTTTGTATGGTAAACGAGGAAAAGGTCGTTTGATTCTTTTTGTGCGTAACCTGGTCGTTCATCGGGTCATGTACCTTCTTCATTTCATCAAACATTCAAACAAGCTCATCAAAACATCATTTCATTTTTTGCCATTGCAAATTGCAACATTCCGGGCATCAACGTTTTTCTTTGTTGTTTCCTTATATTTTGAACAGAAAAAAACAGACGTGTGTGAGTAGTAAGGAAACGATTCTAAGAAAAGCTATGAAAATTTGATGTTTCTATTTTGCACGTAGGAACATACAAGGAACAAAATTTTTAATTTAAAAGAAGAAACTTGTTCCTCCAGCTTGAAATTGCGATTGCATCAGAGGAGAGTCACTATCATGCTGGGAGCAGCTAGAACGTTGAACATGATCAAATATCCCAAGATAGCAAACAATATTTGCGGATGCACTTCGTTTTGAGAAGTAGTGAAGAGTGAAGAAAACTCATTGTGTTCTGGTTGGTTCATCCACTTGATCAAAAATATGTAGGTGTGATTCTTGCGAAAAGCTTTTACTCTTCCATCAACTTTAGCCAATATAGATAATTTACATTAATTAAGTGCTTAATGATAATGCACCGCGTCTGTGTTTAGTACACGGGCATGAATATATATATTATTATGTATTATACATGGCTCTTAAGCTGCTATTTTACAAAGCGTTTAACAAAACTCATCCTTGTTGCAGTCTGCAAAAACTTGATTGTGAAAAATTGATGATGGTGAGAACGAATAATATACTTTAAGATGTTTGTGTGCATTAAGAGATGAATGTTTGCTATGCACATTAATTTAATGGAATGTTTCAACTATTGATGCTTATTTATATGCAGTGCAGATCTCCCATTAAATCTAAGTATCTATAAGAGGTGAAGATAGAAAAATATTTTTCTTCTTCGTACATGATTTTGCTTGATTGGTGCTTTCACCTACACAATTATTATTTGTCAATTCTGTGAAGATACATTGTTATCCCATCCGCAAACGCAAAATATTAGTGCAACTGCCACGCATCGGCGGCATTTACGCTTGTTCCAAATCCCAAAATCATTCTTTATTAAAATGTCTTCTTCCTTACAAATGACACTCTATCTGCAAAAACCGAAGAGGTTGGAGTGTCGTGCTGATAGAATTTTATAAATTAGCTTCTCTCCAAGAAAAATACAGAATTGTATAACAAAATACTATTATTTCATCACGATTACCTTGTTCTCTTGTTTGCTTCGATTGTTGGTTAGTAAGTCAACGTCTTAACGTTTTTTACACAACATGTTGAAAATGATTCGTCATTCGCTACATGTTGTATTAAAATTCAGCGGACTGACCACATCTACACAAAACAAAGACAACACAATTGTCAATGTCAACATTTCTGGCTTCTGGGTTGTATAAGATTCCATTTGTTCGACTCATTAAATGTGTTATGATACAAGCTAGAGATGTAGATAGATATTGTTTCGCTATCTCCCAATTGATGTGGATCCACGATAAGTTTTCAACTGGTTTTCTCCTCACAAGAAGAAACATAATTTCTCTTACTGTCAACAGGAGCACTGATCACCACCGGGGTTGCTCTTTCAACTTTGTAAAATATGATTGGTATTCATTTGTATTGTGTTGCATGTTCATTTCAATTCAATGGAACCAGCAACAAAGTTTAGACGAAAAAGTCTCTGAATTGCATGAGATGAGCATCAACTAAAAATCTGCATTGTTCTAATTGTTGCAACTATAATCATCTGCAATTTTCAATTGTCTTCTTTATATTGCTTGGTGGTAATAACAATAAGCTATTTAGATTTACTAAGATTCCTGAAGAATTTAATAATTTTCGACTTCAAATGAACAGAAGTTATACTAATAATGAGATGGGACAAGTATTTTCATGCAGAATTTATTCATTGAGCTAGTATTGGAAGGATCAAGATAAGGAGATCATAAATATAAGTGCGTTTTACACATATTATACATCTAAATTCTTTGTCATGCGTCACCCCCATCGCCTCGTAGAGTTCATTGGTCAAGAACAGCTTGTCAACTCCACAAAAAATTATTACCCCGATCCTGGAACAAGAGTGAGTTTATGAAAAGAACGACAACCTAATCATTTAGGCATAATATAGCATTTTGTATTGACAAGCAAACCTACCTACACAATTCAATTTTGTTAAATATGTATATATTAAAAACCACAACCTTCATAGAATTTTTAGGACCTAATCCGTCAAACGTTCCTCTTTGAAAGGAATTACTCATCGGTGGCAGAAGTCTCCCATTTTTTATATGCGATGATGAGGCTCCAGTCAGTCAACTTTCTTGAATTTATATTCTAGCTAGCTACTATGCAGCCGCTTCATACACTCGAGCATTTGCATATATATTTACAATAGCACACCTGTCAATTGCGGTTTTATTGGGACGTATATATAGCTATCATCTATTCGTATGTTCAAAGAAAAGTAAATGCAATTTACACCACAAAATACGTAGCTGGAACATAACATATCCTGTTCTCAAGTGATCAAATAATTGCAACATAATAAATGCAACTTGAATGAACTGCGTTGGTAGGTATTTTGTTTTTACACTCGTCGATAAAAAATGCGTTAAAAAAATTGGCATGTGTAAGCATGCAATTGTTTTTTACTACTATGCGAATTTTACACAGAACCAGTTGACCAAGACCAAAGAAATTTTGCGGTTGCAAAATAAACTTAAGCAAGATGTATAGCGCCTGCTGAGCCGTTTTCAACATGTACTAGAACATCCACATAGCACTCAGGAAATATTTTTATCCTTTTCCTTCGTCTTAAAACTGATTACTTGATTGATAAGATTCCACGTGTGAGCATGAATATAAAAAGCAAACCGGGTAAAACAACTTTTTATGTAATATTTAAGGTATACATAGTAATTTCTAATCTCTCATAAAAAAGCGGGGACGATGATGCTATTTTATGACTGGATGGTTTGCATTGATCGTTTGAAATCATACTCTTTTTTGAAACATCTTCAAATCGAAGGAGTCACTGAACACCCGACACGTGTAGAGGGTATTTCCTCCTTCAATGCAACGACCTTTAGCTAGAACTCTCCTATTATTATAAATATGGGTAAATACCTGCAAAAACCAAGTCACTGTACTAGACAACAATCTATAAGGATATATACATATATTTTCTTTTTTTCTTACAAAATGTATCAATGTTTGCAAGTAACCTCATGATGCGAAGAAATGCAATGACCTGTGGGGCTATATAGGTCTATATAGTACACAAACCACTCTTATACATACTGGAAACTAGATTTCAACCGATAGAATGAAAAATTGTAGAAATGAGCAAAGCTTCTCTAGCAATCATCATCATCACACAAAGTTTCTCCTTTTATAGTTGTTAATGCTTTTTCTTCTTCCTTTTTCTATAAGGGAAAAAACCGGCCACACGTCCAACAGTGCTATCACGATCGTGTAAATTTGGATAAAACATGGGCATCTATTATATCACGTATGATGATGAATTGCAGCGGTGTACGCTAATCAGGATCATGAAATTCATAATCTAGTTGAAGAGAATTGAAAATGTACAAAAAATGTTAAGACATTGTTTGACTAGCTTGTTAAATATACCTAACATTGTTCATTGTACGCAGTGCTCTTATATATATGCTTGTCTAATTTCTTTTCTTCATATCTTTTTCACTTCACTTTTGATAACCTCTTTGTCAATTTTATTTCTTTATGCTTTGCAAAAAAAACTTAGAACAACCGCAGACACATGTTTTCTCATTTAAAAAAATTCAAACACGAGTGCTCGTACCTGCTAAATTGAATGATAATGAGCTGGAGCTGGAACCACTCTTGACTTTGGTCATGGGAAATGATTTCTTAGAAGTTTCTGTAATTGCGGTATTCACTACAGCTTTTTATGAAATACAAATCGGTTATAAAATAGACAAAAAGTAACATTTTAAAATTGAATAGGTTTTTTCAACTTATCTTTCTTGTTAAATCGCATCATTATCATCATGCACTGGAGTAAAGCATTTATTTTTCTGCACGTGTAATCTTCCCACAAAACGGCTGTGGTGTGGCGGGATTAGATAGTTAATCACGAACGAGCTACCGAAGAACCACCCTCAATTTACTTGACCTGCTGGGTATTAAAATTCCGAGTAATTATAATATTAACGGTATTTTTTGGACCGTTTCTCACTCATTTAAACTATAATAATTGAAATACACATGTTTTCGTTCAACGAGCCGTGTTATGTCCTTTTAATATGAAGTGGAAACAAAATTCTTTTACAATTTGCAACATCCCATTGATCAAGCAAATTAGTCCGTTTGGAGGAATTGAGTGCCTCATTTATGAAGCATAAAGTTGAAAGTTATGAGAATTTGTATACGCTCGCATTTATTTTGAGAAAATAAAATTAGTTTTTCAAATAAAATTAGAAAATTGGAAAATTACAAAAATACAATTTTTCTAACATTCCAACCCTACCAAGGCCTACCTAGTTCAAAGAGCCCATTCCACGTGTACGATTCATGAGATTCATGAGAACTGAGATCCCTCCCAGTTACCTTTTTTATGCAATTTCTTAACCGTTCCCCAACCAAAAAAACTGATTTTTTGCAGCTGAAGTCATAAGTTGTGTGTGAGTAATGGCTAGCCCGTAATAATAGGATGAAACTCCTAATTCAGCATAGCTGTATACATAATCATAGGTTTAAATAAAGAGCTACTGCAGCGTTGTGATTCTTAAATATAACTTTAAAGTGGAGAGTGATTACGATATACTTGATTGCTAATTGCAGAGGAGGAAAGAATAAATTATGCACTTCATGCATCAAAAAGACACAAGAAGAAAGAACAAAAAAAGTATTCAAAATGAAAATGCATTCCCGTTTTTATTTTGCTTGTTTCTTTGTATAAAACTCGAAAAAAAACAAAGTCCACAATCATCACTTAAAAAATTGAATTGAAGGCATGATATCAAGAGTCTAAAAACATTTCAGCATTGGAAGTTGATGTTGCTAATATTTAGATATCTGGTAAAAAATGGCGAAGTCCATAAGCAGCTGTATCACGGCACACATCCGAAAAGGGATAGGTTGAATTGTATAGAAGAAAAAGTAGGCTTTTAAAGCATCTCCTGTATAACACGAATTAATTAGAAAATAGCAAAAAATAGTTTTGTAATTAAGAAACTTGAGCAAAATTTTGCTTTTCTAGTATACATAATTATTTTGCTGCTTACCCACAGTCCATAACACTATCATCATAACACTGTTGCAGTGTCGGAAATAGGAAGGGATGATGATGATGATGGGAAGGTAAATGTTCAAGAAAATAGAAAGATATTAATATTAGATATCAAGCATAAATCATACATAATTAATCTCCCACTCCACTTTGGGAGGTAAAAGTATTAAATATGTTAGCAATTAATGCAGCAAATTAGAAAACTATGCCGAGGTAGGTTTAATTATACCCCAGCACACAATTATAATGTTTACATAATCGGACTTGGAAGTTAATTCTTAAAACTAGTTCTCCATTGACTTACTTCATTCCCTCGGTGGACTGATTCTGATAATTTTTAATAATCTGAGGAATTCCGAGTACTGCTTCAGTCATGAGTGCCAAAAAACCCACCGGTTCAATCCAGTATTCTCGTTCAGTAAAAATACATGCGTAGCTTGTCGATATGATCAATAACAGTAACGTAAATTCAGCGTAGGAGCTTAAATCTGTCCACCTCCAAAATGAATGCCAATCGAAGTCTAACAAATCAATTACTTCATAGTTAAACACCACAGCATAAGCAAGCCGAAGAAACTCGTCCCCATTTTGAATATAGTTTAGCCATTTGGCGTACCACGAAATTTGACTTCCCGGAACAGAATTCCAGACGCCACTGCACGCTTGCGCTCCATCCTCAAACAAATCTCAAGCAGAAACATCATGACGAAGGTCATGATTACGCTTTGGTATAACAGTGCATTATCAAACCAATGACCACACCTGAAAGCAAATCAGCTCGTTAGGGGCATCTTGAGATTCATACTTTTAAGAATGTATAGGACTTGTAGGAGTTTCCTTGATATGTTCGTGTATTAACATATAAATCATATATCTATGTCAAGCGGTCACTCAGTAAGCAATCCGCAAAATGTTAGATACAACGACCACTAGACAAACATATGTTGAAAATCCAGATGCATCTTCAGTTTTCATTATTTCGAGATATTGCGGAATATATGGAATCTTTGAAATGACAAAAAGCATTTCGTATCATGAATGAGTTTGTTATATTTGTAGCAGGAACTTAGTTGTTCAAATTGTTTAGCAGATATTTTTAAGTGTAGCATACGATTCCACCGAACATGATGAAAAGTTTTGAAAGCAGCACTGCTAGACCATCATCTACATCGATTTCGACATCAGGGACGTTGAGGTTAAGATTCGGTGCAGGTATTGCCATAATAGACGAGGACTTCTTTAAAACATACGAGCGTACTGATGGTGAGCGTGTGTGGTATAAGTGGTATAGATAATTTCTTCAGATAAACGATTTTTAAAGATGCCGTCACATGAGATGGTACCGTCGACGCGATTATCATTTGGGAACACATTCACAACACTTTTGACTACGGTTCAGAAAGGCTATGTTCGCACATTGTTTTCATGACAATAAAATTGTACCTCTAATCCTTTGTCCTTTGGAATCAGGACTATTCCAAAGTTTCTTTACGATAAGTCATCCACTAGGACTAGGATGGATCATGGATGGACAGACAGGGAGTGAGATGGCATGATTAGATAGTGGACATAATGCAACACAACCACGTAATGCAATGTGTATTGATGCTACAAATATTTTTGCCAGCGTCGTTTCCTGTTTGTTTGCAGTAATAAGTGATTTTATTAACGTTTCTCATTGCATGATTTGTTTTTAACAGGCAAATATATAAATATTATATTGCGTTTTGCATAACAAATTTATTAACAAATACATGTTATTCAATTAAATTATTGCTGTTTCTTTGAATGTAGTTTCCCTTTCAATTTTAAAACAATGAATCACAACAAAGTGATAACAATTTATCATTATTATCCATCATTAATGTTAATGCACTCATTAAACATATCACAGAAATTGTAAGATATTATCAACAACTGTAAATTAAAAACACACGATATACTCGTATTTACATACATTTTCACTGAAACACGATATTATAATTATTATGTACACAGGTATAAAGATTAATTAACATACATCCATTAAATATAATCATTAATAATACAACAATCCGAAAGTAAAAGGAATGACACCGTTAACAAATAGTTTTTTTTCCAATAAAATTAGGTCAGTCAAAATTAATAGTAATAGTTGAACTGTAGTAATACATAGTAATGGTTTAAAAAATTACTCGTCATACCATAATATGAAGGATATCGGGGGTGGTGGATAATGTGTTGCATAAATTGCATAAAACATTTTAAATTTTCTATCTCAAACTCCACCTGAGTGTGATTGAAAATTGTTGCATTTACTTAGGGTTTCTTCAAGGGTAAAGTGATCCAATATGTCTAAGCTACTACTAAACCTAATCTGTTACATGCTCTAAACACGATTTTACTTCTCTAAATATTTTGTCTAGATTGAAAGTGCATACAGTAAACACTATTTTATATTGATTTGACGAATTTAAAACACCGCGTTGATAAAACGGATCTGACTAAACATTTATGATAATGTGATGATTATATTACTGTGTTGCAAGAAGAACCAATTTATTGGGAAGATAGAGGAATAATTGTAAGCAGGAAGGATATGTAGTCTGTGGTTTAAGAAGCTAAGGTTGAAGGTTATTTTGTTTTATAGCTCTTTTGAGAAATAGGAAGAAGTAAGCAGATGTTCTCATAAAAATAATCTTATTCAACCACTTCTTCAAACTTCGAATATTAATAATGGAACCGGAATCGTGTATCGGAATAAGGGCTTGGAAAGCCATTGTTTTTCGTATCATTTCGTATAGTCTTAATCTTAAATAATTATGTCATATTGACTAGAGTGAAGTGGTAAGATTCTTCCTACAAATGAAGCACAAATTCTGAGGAATATATCATTAACTGAAAATCAATCGGTGAAAATGGAGTAATAAAACGGAAGTCAAGGTCATTCATAAATAAATAAGATTTTTTTGTGGTGTTTATGAGTGTGTTCGTGGGACGACTCCTCCGGCTCCATTTCCGTACAACCAAATCTGGCCCAAAATAGCAAGGTCAACTCCAATCTGAAGACACCCGCAGATCGTAAACTGAACAGGCGCATTTCGCAGCACAAAGTAAGTAGTTTTGAACACGTCCTAAAGAAATAACATATTTGAGGTTAGCTTGGCATAATTTTAATTATTATATATTATGTATAAATTACATTAAAATACTTACACCACATGTCCACATGATGATCATTGTGGCACTAAATGAAGGAACAAACATTGGAATTAAAATTTATTCATGCCCTGCGTAACGATAAAATAACTTGCTTCAGGGCATGTAAACATACTTCATTCCTCGTACAGATCGGTTTTTGTAATTCCGTAGAAACTGTGGAACTCCAAGCATCGCTTCAGTGAACACCGCCATAAAGCCCACCGTTTCCACAAATACTGAAAACCGAGCGAACTGGTACATCATGAATCCTCCGACAATGCTGAATATGAGAAGACATTCCACATAAGATTGAAAGTCTGACCAATCCCAGAAATGTGCCCGGTCAAAATCTGAACATCGAAATGCAAAATAACATTTTACAAATCCCAAACCAGAACCAAATATCATTTCGAAACCAACTACAAAAAGCTTCATTTATCCATCATAACGTTGTCACATACTCCCCCAATTTTTATCTGGACATGTAATGCTGGCGATACTGAGAATAGTGTGATAATCAGGTGAAAACTGAAAATGCTTTAACATACGTACATTATATATGTTTACTAGCGACGATTACTAGCCACATATTGCAAGGTTGGTTACAGGTTACACCACACCACAATAAAATTCTATGAAAATAGTACAGGACAAAGATAAAATGAAGGAGAAGGTGAAAGGTACATAATTTCTAATAAATACACAAAACAGCACTCGCCCGTTCCGTCCACACCTCATTTTAAGTTTACAAACCCACCGACAATACCATGAAACCAACCACAACAACCAGAACCACACAAAACCCACAAACAGATACTAAACATGACAAAGTAAAAATGTATTATAGAGTATAAAGGAAGAAGCTCTAGAAATAGGCCCTTACCACGGAAAGAATGCTTTGTGAGTTGCTTGCCTTGATCGTCTGTGGAATACACAGTGAAAATCTATGCATTAATTATTAAGGAAAGTACAGCAGTGTTCCATTAACTGTGTTGTCCAAGGTTTTAAAGATAAAGCAATAGAAACATCATAACCAAGACATGACTAATCACACACCATTATTAATTACTTTGTTTATGCAGATTGTTGCATAAAACGAAAAATAAAACACTAAACTAAACGACACCGACACATGTGCTCCTAAAAAGATCGTGCGAAAACTAAAATATTGGTAATAATTGGTCGATTGAAGAAATACGTGGAAATACTATTTCGAAGTCCAAACTAAGGAGGTGGAGGTCTAACAACAAAACTAAATTTAAACGTTTATCATATCATGCGTAAAGTGCTTTAAAACATTCATAAAATAAACAACCACACACATTAAAATTAAGTTTGTCTTTAGCAAAAATAGAAAAAAAGAAAATAAGTCTAAGGAAGTAGCTTCGTTGAGTAATAAAAAAACAAAACTTTTATTGCTTATGTTGTCTTTCTAAATCAGTCGTTCCGTCCGAATATTCATTCAAAAGAAGATCAACGATTAATTATGTATATCCTGATTAATATGCGATTTCCGTTACTTAATGCATGTAGCTTACTGACCTGTATAAAGTTTTATCCTTCTTTTTGATGATTTCGGACTTGGCCTTCACTCTCACACATAAGTGTATCATCATCAACATGGCAGCATTCATGAGTATACTTTGAATGAGTAATGGTGTTTCGAAGGGCTTTCCAAACCTGCAACAAGTGCAAATGAGTAACGTGATAGATGTGCGAAATAGCTTTCTATTTATGACATTATGCACCTAACTATGAGAACAAGGAGCACATACATATTACGATATTACTTATAGATAAATGACACAGGTCTACATATATAAGGTAAGGTAAGCTATGTGCACTGCACGCATACCAGAAGAGAATCCTCAGAATATTTGCAACGAGTAGAGCCAGGCAAACGTACAAAGAGAAGCCATCTGCATTTCCTGTGCGTCGAATTTCATTGTACTGTGGAATGTAGGGTACTAACGCCACCAAACACCATGGCGAGTTGGGACACCAGGGAAATGAAGGACACCACTGATAACTCGAACTCCATTTCTGCTACAAGTATTGAATGTGGGGAAGGATATCAAGGGCTCTCTTTCTCAATTAAAGATTAAACCAACTTGCTAAGAGCTGCACGTGTTGAAGCAGGAAGTGCGTGGAACTCTGGAACCTATTGGAATGAGAATAGAAAAATACTTTTAATCGTGATTCTTAATCGAAACCACTTCTTAATCTTAATTTTGCACTTTTGCAGTATTGGAAAATAGTTCCTACTACTGCATACAACTACAGGTCAGGGTTAGCGTTGAACTGGGAAGTGGAACGGAAAATAGGGCTGGGTGTAGGATGGAGGATGCATGCAAAAATTACTGTGCCAGCAGCCCAGGGTTATGCTTACACTTTAACTGGCAACCAGATCGTATCAACAGGGTAACAGAATGTATGTAGTATGCCTACCCTCTACCCTCACCAAACTTAGGACTTAGCTACATATAATAGTATTTTAAGAAAATCTCACACAACACAATCCTTGCTATTTGTTCAACTCCTTCAATGGTCATAATTTCGTTACACAGGATGGGAGTTGGAGCTTATTAGGACAAAATATTAGTTTTGCCCACAACGCATTGCATTATTCTCTTGTTGCTCCCCTTTATTAAAATGAAATGATACATGACAGAAAGAGATTGTTTAGCTTAAGTAAGTTGCACATAAAATTCCCCGAACAGGAACGAAGGAAAAAGCTGTTGGGAATCCGGAAGATCGATTTTTTTCCACATGTAAGAAGCCTTGTGCATACATATAATATAACCCCATTATATCCATGTTCAAAATTGAGTCGAGGGTTAGCTCTGGCATGGTACTTTCAACTTTTTGGCTGCTGCAGGTCAAAAAAGCTCTGCCTGCTCCCTTCGCTTCAAGCTTCAAATATACATGCATGCCGAATACCTAGGTTTGAAGTTTACATGCATTTCATTTAAAACTAGGTACAAATGCGATGTGCATTTCTCCTTCTGTCCCTAAAATGGACAATGGAAATGGTACTAAAGGCTTATAATAGCTCTGGGTTCAACCAGCTTATATTATGCACCCTAGTCCCTAGTATAAGTTAGGTATAAAACTGCGTTTCATGGTGTATATGGGATTGAAATAGAATAGAACGTTTGTTAGGTGCGTACTTCGTGTTCCATCAACTTTCACGTAGGTACGGGTGAGGCAAACATTAAACGTACCTCACAACACAACCTCACTGTTGCTGCATTGCATGACTTCGTATATATTTGATCAGAAGTCGCAGATATCGGTAAGCCACACCACCTCTCGACTCGACTTCAGTGTTGAATATTAAGCAAGAGCCAGGCCAGTAAACAAATCAAACTACTGACTACGCTTGGTAAAAGACTGACGACTGATGGCTTTTGGGTTTACGTATACATTATAAATTATAATGCTATAAAAACTGTTAAAAAATTCATTTTTACCTAGGCTTACTCCTCCAAAGAATGGGCACGATGCCCCAGTTCCGTCTTGCTCTTGTTTTTTAAGCCAAACACCACACTTTCAGATGGGAAAGGTTATGGTTATGATTTATGATGTTGTATGTTTGGAACTCAGACTGCTCTGACGGCTATTTAATATTTATCACATCAATGCACAACTTCCTTTTCTCTAATTTTCTAGATCAATTGTTTAAGGCTAGTTTAAGGTAATTAATTTCATCGACCTTGGACTTGCTTAGACTTAAATCGTTCTCTTCACCATTCACTCATTCACTCTTCAACTCACTCCCGAACACCGAACGCAAGCAGTTCGCATAACTCATTCTAAGACCAAATACTTGAGGTCTGGACTGGTCTGCTATCATTTTAAAGATCAATTATTAATTATTCTTACTACTGATGACTGAATATGAATGATGATATTACGCAGTAATGAAACAGTTGACAGTGAACGGCCACACACATGCAATTTACATACATGTGACATATGCGTAGCATTGGTAAACACATTTGAAACAATCACTCATTACTGATAACTTTGCGCTTTGCCACGAATGGATGAATGATAATCACTTATTACTTGGCTGGGTAACAGACTAATATCAAATTTAATAGCTAACTCTGACTCCCATCAATGATCAAACCAAATCTAACCATTCACCAATGACCATATTGACAGAAAGTAAGAGGGTATTCAGTTTTAGTCCATGATGTCATTATACATTATATGCGCAATGTGCATTTACTATTTTATTCCTTTCACCAAAAGTTCACACATCATTAAACACATTAGGAATACGGCTACACTACATAAAGAATGAAACACTACTGATTGTGAATGCTATTCACTATTGCGAAAGGCACTCTTGGAATCAGCTGATGGCATGCGGACATAAAGTAGATCAGCATCAGCATAAACGAGGAGCACATGAAAAAGTTCATACACAAAAACACAGCAAAAGCACTTAGATTTTATGGACAAAATGTTTGCTTTTGACAAAAATATGTTTTTGACTTTTCTTTCATGGCAGGTCTCAACTTTCAAAACTTTTTGATTCACTTGCTGCCTGCTGCGCTGCGACATTGACAATTGTTGATTGTAATTGCGTTCATCTGTCTTATGCGTTTGTGTTAAATATCTTTACGTTACATAATCAATAATAGATGTGCCGATGAGTTTAGGAATAAGGAACAGATAAATGGTTTTATTGCATTTTATGGTAAGTAGTTAGTGGCAGTAGTAGGACAATCATCCGTTTATAAAGTTGCATAGTTGTGAGTAGTGTGAGCCGTGAGCACAGTTATGTATTACTAAAATTATTCGTTCGGATTTTGTGTTTGTTTTAATTGTTGATAAATGATTTGAAACTTCTTTTTGATTTACAATTTAGGAAGTTCTCCGTGTCAAAGGCTAATGATTTTTTGGTATTCAGTATTCGATCATTTAACTGTACATCATGGTGGTCCTTATCCAGTCTTCGGCACTACGAACATGTTTCCGTTGTTGGGGTGTCCCATCTTCTCTAGGAAAGTCGTTACTTTCACCTTTAACTTTTAATTGGAATAATACATGTCGTAATGCTAGTGTCAAAGGGATTCATTACTTGTCATCCTCTGGACGATGTGTGAAAGAAAGCTGCGGTTGTTCTAATCAAACTGCCGCTAGATTTTACAGTTCTGCAAAGCCGAAACCTTCGGAAAGGTCACTGCAACAGGCTTCCGAGTCCTCTGGTGGAGCTGTTACGCTTTCAACTGCAGAGAAAGGTTATTTGAAATGAAATATAGCTTTCACTTGGATGGATGATGGATGGAAATGAAATAGGGTAGTAAAATGTTTTGTAATTTGTGTTTGTAATATACTCTTGATTCTCTATTTGTAGTGAAAGAAAATGTTAAGACTGTATCATACGGGGGTGTCATTGTTGTTGGAGTGGTGATTGGTGGAGCCATGCTGTATTTTGTACTTAATGAGCTTTTCTCATCCGAAAGTCCCAATAATATTTACACTCATACGTTCAAGCTGTGTAAGCTAAGTACTGACGTTCAAGATGCTTTAGGAGCACCAATTAAATGTTATGGGGAGGAAACCAGGAGGGGTTGGCGAAGACATGTAGCGTAAGTTATTTATGTTGAATGATGAAGTCTTTCTGGCACTGCCATGAATGAAAAATGGTTGTTATTCTAGCATAAATATCTTGTATACTTTGTTTAGTTTTCAAGAGTTCTTGGCTGGTGAAACGAAATTTCTTAGGATGAAATTTTACATCGAGGTAAATACACTTGTCTTTCTTATAATTTTGTAGCTGGCATGATGTCATCTTTGCGGAAGTTATTTTTATAACGTGTCTAATGTATTTATGTGTTACAGGGCCCCTTTAAAAAAGGAACAGTCAATTTAGAAAAGAAATCTGTAAGTTCTGCAGAATGCAAGAGTTTTGTAGTAAGTAATTGTAAGAAATCTAATGTAACATTTGTAACACGTCCGATTTATTTTTACAGAATGACCGTGGAAAATATGAATACACTTACATTATTGTTGATGTCGACGGTTATCCTCCTAGGAGAATTGATGTTCGCTTTTAATATAATAGTCAAAGTTGAAAGTATGCTTTAAGAACTTTATACTTGCTAATTAAAAAAAATTACAATTATTAATATATCAAATTCTAATCTAATTTTTATATTTACAGAAGTAAAGCAAAATACACTGGGTTGCATCAATCCCTCAAGTACTGATGATAAAGTTTATTGATTATATTACCTCAAACTAGCAAGCATCATCATGTCAGATCAATTGAATTTAAATCAATAGCTATATACATGTATGCATGTTTATGACTATTATAAAAAGTAATAAGAAACTATGAAACACTTCGTTTTCGTAATTGTATACCAAGATTAACATACTGTACTTATTATAAATCTCAAACTTCCAACGTAGCATATTAATGAACCACTTTAAAAATTCATTTGTACATGTCGTTTCTCCCATGGAACGACCAACACGGTCTCAAACAACCGAGCTTTGTACACAGTTCGTTGAAAAGCTCTTAAAATCGAGTAAACTACAATGAATACACAAAAATACTGGATCCATGCCCATTTCAGCATTTGCCAAATCCCTGCCCAACATTGGTAACTTTCTTCGGTATACATGATTTTTCCAATTATGGAGAATTCCTTCGTGTGAGAAGAGCCACTTGTTGTCCAAAGCTCGTATTTGTTTTTAAGATTTGTACTTACTACATCAAAGAAAAAATCATCAACATCGTTGACCTTTTTAGTAGAATACTTTCTGTTTTCAACAGTACATACCATTCCGTGCGGCATATTCCTTAATGATTTTAGCAATTGAGTAATCTTTTGAATTGAGGCTATGCCTTGGTACAACATCGTTATTAAACCTGTTGTCGTAATGTCTGCTCCAAAGGGGTTGCTTTTGCACGAGGCTTAAATCTCCAGTAAACTCATAACTACTTCCGTTGTACCCAGCCACATAGCCAGCATATACCATTGACTCCATTTCCAAGTTTGTAAATGTCTGAATTGGGTTAAGACAAATTGACAAGATATGGTACTGCGGTTAGTTTAGGTTTATATAAGTACGCATTAAAGTGATTTAAGCGATTCTGTAGCTTTATCCTAAGTCATACCTTCAACTTGTACTCAAATAGTAAAATAATATGGGCTGCAAAAACGGATTCATTTTTGTGAAGGGGGAAAGTGACATCAATGTCGAGATAATCTTTCACTGCATCATAGTTGACATCGGGCTCTCTAGACTGATATGACCCCCAATATGCAAATTATTTGGTAGAGCGATCGTTTTGATGCGTCTGATTATAGAAAAGTTTCAGGGATGAAATTATTCTTACTCTGATAAATGGAAACACCTTGCTGTCTACCATTGAACGGTGTCCAGGGAAAGTTGTCCAAATCAAATTTGATGGTGTTCCATCTGCATTTTTCACCTCCAAGACGGCAAGAGCTTGGTGCTTGAACATAACGTGAGGTTGTTCCCGGAAAGTTTCCAAGATAAGCCAGAACCCTTTAAAGTTTATAATACGATAAGTTGGTATTTAAAAATTATATATATTCGTAGGAAGGAAATGAGTTTTCCACCTGCGTAAATTTAATGCATAATATGCTTCAAATTGTATTTTGTAGGATAGAAGTACCTTGCATTCGGTAGCATATCAAGTACGGTATAACCAAAGTTAAAACTGCGATAAGTACATTGAAAATCGTTGCTTTGGACAAAATTGTGCTGACATATTTAACCCGTACAGGTTCAGTGAATGTGGTAAAGAGAGGCATGGCTTCAAAATTACTTTCACTGTTGAAATTTATTAACCTAAAACAGTTTTACATGTTTTCGTTTTGATTTAAATACCACACTTTCCCTTTCGTATAGAAAACATAACTATAACACAGTTATTTGAGGAGGCTGGCAGAAAGCTTTGAGTGTGAGTTACAACGATATCCCCGTTCTTTCTCCTATCTGTCGTGCCCTAATACTGGACATAGGATTAACTATACGACTAGAGCTCCTTCACGTGAAATATCCGTTTCAGGAACGAACTCCAGACAACTAGGGTGATTGTGGTGATTGTTGCCTGGAGAGGCACAGGAATAACAGCTATATATGCATTACCATGCCAACTTTTTCAATACAAACAGGAAGCTGGAAAGCAAACAAAGTACCCGAAGAAAGTACACTATAGTCGGCTTTTTTTTCTTGTAGCATCAAGACCACCGGTTCGGAGATGTAACTGGCACCATGCTTGTGGCTTGTCGCCGGTCGAAGTAATTCCATGTTAGCTTCGTAATTACTATGATTTCTCGAAGTCTCAAACCGCGTATTTTGTTGACCATGGTTTATAATCAAATTGAATTTATGGCCTTTGATCCACTCATTAACGATTAAAGTACTTAAAGTAGTATGTATGAATATTGAACTTTGAGCATGAATAATGAATGGGGAAAACCAGGGAAAACTGTCTGTAAAGCGTCATATTTATGGTGGTAAATGAAGTTGTATGTACACCTTCAAAACATTTTTCTTTGATTTTACTTCTCGTTATGGAAAAAAGTTCTTAGTATGGACAAAAATGCACATAATAGTAAAAATTATTATCATTCTATCATACATTATTACACTGTCAGTTACATTGTTTACACTTTCAATTTCTCTAATAAAAAATTCTAACCTGTACTTAAGTAAACAGTATAATATTTAACAAAGTGGTTGTCAGAAGTTGAATTCCTTATCTCCGGAGTGTCTGCAGTCTGCACGACCAAACCATATTATGCCATGTTATGCGCTTTCCTGTATCATTTTTTTGGTATCTGTATTTAGAGCATGATTGACTTGACACCTCGATTTATTTGAAAGTGTAAACAACCATTGCCAGGAATTTTTTACCACATTAAAAATGCTTAATAAATTAAAATAGCAATAAATTATAATTACTATTATTGACATGTGTAAATACTGTGTTCTGAGTTTCAAATTCCGATGTATGGAGGCTACAATTAACAACGTTTCTCGATAAAACCGAAGGTCATATAAAACATTTTAAATTAAGTATGTAATTGGTATTCCGTGTATCATATTAACTAACATAGCCCAAGACATGCACTTTGAACAACCGGAAATAAAGACATGAACATTCTCACTCAGCTACCGGCAAACCACACACGCTATTTATACAGCAAGCAAATAAAGTCTCTCACCGTATTACGTACAAACGTCCAGTGTGATGTGGAATTGGTTAAGTAAATAAATAATCGTAATCTCTAATCAAAAAAACTCAAACAAATAATAATTACTACAGATATAGTCTTGTTGTACAGCCGTATTGTTCAGGTATATGGGTTACGTTCGGTGTTCTGCCTTCTGCTTTGCTTGATACAAAATACAGTCATATTACAATCATAATAGAATTACTTAGCATTTGTACAATATGTGAATATCATCAGCATAACCTTCTCGCTAACCATGTTGGATCTTATAGTATGCTATTTTATCTATACCAAAGTCCTCCATACAATCTCGAACAGATCAAAAACTACCAACATAACCAAGATTTGACATAAGCTTAAAAATTGTGTGCTAGTGTTATTATTATCATCTCTTGTCAACCACTTTTTTGTCCTTTCTCTCTCAGTACGTGTATATTACAGTATTTTACAACTGCGTTACTTGATACTATGAATTTTTAGTACACTGTACACAGAAGACTATTTTTTACATATTATGTATGTACGTCATTATTAACAAACTGAAAAATGCGACCATCTTGCAATAACAACCTGATTACTTGGGGGTAAAAATACACAATAGTATAGATCTATAAACCTTTTAATGTAAACAATCGATTTCCTTCTTGTCAAACTATGATTTTAAGTACCCTTCCAACGCTCTTAAAATAAATGCCATCAGAGTCCACGTGCCGTGATGCGATAATCAGCACTGAAGAACCTTCCTTGAAACTTTGTTACTGTTATTTATACATTAATTATATAAACGCTAGTTATTTAAAAAAACCTAAACATATATCTAAAGCTACTGCATTGGTTCATCAACAGGTGTTGGAGTGGGGGCTGTGGGAGGGGTGGATGCTGATGCCATTGAGTTAGGGGTCGAGTTGGAAGCACAAGCGGAGTTCAAACCTGTTGATGACATAGAGGAAGTAGTCGTTTTCTCTGACTCTTGTACTGAATTTGGATTTGGTTCTGAAGAGATTAACGGAGCATGGAAAATTTGTTTAACTTCCTCCCAAAACTCTTCATTACATCGTATTTTAGGTATCCATTGTCCAACGGTATCCTGATAAATAAAACAAAAAACTTTAGTATTCCATCTTTTACGAATATGCATCATCTGATCTGTTTAAAAGTGCTTCTTACAATAATGCTTTCAAGTTTCCCAGTTGCCAAATCGTTTACATCAACTAAGCCCTTATTTTCTTTATAAAACTGAACTAATGAACTCTGAAAATCAAACAGACCATTTCATTGTTTACCCACTATTAATAACGAGATCAAGTACACATTACATAACATTAAGGTAGAAGTATACAAATTTACCAATTGCAGGAGCAGCTTTTTCGTATCTAAATTATCGGAGGGGTAAGTTTCATATTCAATGTGCATTGGTCTGCCCAACTCCAGTGGACGGTTTTCATGTGGGGGCATTACCCAATAAAACTGTACTAAAGACCTCTTGGCGTCTTCTTGATTTGAGTAACAAAGCGGTGCTGAAAAAATATATTATACAACTTACGCTGCTGACCTATTGGCTTATGAACTTTGCATAATTTGAATGTGTCCGTGACTTACAGATAATAACTCCAACACAAGGAATGTATGCAGATTCAGATGCTCCTTTCATCATGACCTGGTAATCCAGTTGACGAGAGATGTCATCTTTGGAAGGTTGTGGAGGTGCTCTAGGGTGTGAATGGTACCAACCAACCACATCGTGACCTAGCCTTTGAATTTCCAGTGCTATCCTATTTCTTTCAGTATCGCAGTCTATTGAACTTGAGTTTGGCATTAGCACACGACAGGGATGAACTTCGTCCATTTTTAGACCTTCAAACGTATGACAAGTATTTTTCACATTTTCATTACAAGAATAACCAAAAAGTGTAAAGTAAACACAAGGTCATCATTGACAGCAGCTTACAGTTTTCGTCACTATTCCAATGACCCGATATATAACCAACGGTCTCGGTATTGGTTACATTACTGTGCAAATCTGCTAAGGCAAGAGCTTCGGCAGACATTCTGACATGAAAAGGCTGCAATCGCTCAATATCTTTGAATTGGGTGCAAGAGATCAAGATCTGAAAATTTTAAACAGTTATCATAAATTGAATAGTCACTCCCGTATCATACTGAAGATCTTGCTGTAGTTAACGAATAAGGCTGGTAAAAAGCAACTCAGTTTCTGTACCTTTGCTCCAAGCTGCTGAGCAGACTGCATGGCAGGGCTACTGTCAAAATGCTCACCGAACTTGAGAACACAATATGAGTCGCCTTCATCATCGGAGTTATCGGAGGACGAAGTTCCGTTCGCAATATTTTTAATATCAATAGACCCTTCTCGCAGCCGTTTGAACCAGACTGTCTTGTAATAATCTAACTTTAACCCTGCAGGAAGTCACGCAAGTAATTTTTCGTTAAGAACACTGACACTGCATTATATGATGTTCAAAACATTAGTACATGCAGTTTTACTTTACCTCGATATTTTATTGATGCCCAACCACAACCAGATTTTCGCATGATCTTGTCTGGGTTTATTATTGCTTTACAAGCAATAGCCCACGCCGATGGGGAAGAAAATACTTGTGATGTTTCTTGTGAACGGATTTGTCCGTTTTCTAAGAGATCTCCGATGAATTTTTGACCCTTAAACAATAAATATTTCCATTTATATATCACTACTATCCATAGGTAAATAAAAATAACATTCATTTTGTTGCATAAATTCAAAAATCTCATAGTTTTGATAGGCAATCCTCACATGGTATTCCAAACTCATAGTCCCTTCTCCAGGTTTCAATATTCCAGCAGCTAAGAGCATAGGTAATGTAACACTTCTTTTCGTCAGAGGAGGAGTTGAAAAATTTAGCAGTGGTCCATTCGAAGTTGTAGGCGTGGGAGTGGAACTGCCAACAGAAGGGCTATCTCCATCCCCATCCCCTGAATCCGACTTTTTGTCAAGTTCTATTTTGCAAACTTCGTCATCGGTTTCACTCTAAATAAAATTAAACCCCCAATTAAATTTTTCACAAGCTCCTTTTAACTTCAGTTACTCCTCAAATCAAAACGCCGCTTATTCTCAAAACTTCAAATTCACAAACCACATGATTAGGTCCATTCATCACGACATCATTAGGCGGCTCTGACATGGGCGTTGGAGTAGGTGTGGGCGACGAGGAAGATGAGTTAATTTTATTCTCCTGATCCGACGACGAGGAAGGTGTAGCGGGTTTTGACGTGCTATTATTAGTAGAATTAGAGCGTCTACTCGTTGACTTAGAAAGTCTCGCCATTTTCGGAGGAGGAGGAGGTGACGGTGGAGCAGAGTCACTGTTGTTCGAGTGAGCATTGTTATTATTACTGATAGTTCCATTATTCTCTGTTCTATTATTACTTGTAGGTGGACTATCTGAATCATCTACATCCATCATTTCACAATCATCATCCCGTTGGTCAACAGCCATCTTTAAATTTTGATTATTATTCTCCACCGCCTCCGAAGATACCTCGCCGTCCATTACTCCCGGTGTGAATAGTGTGGTAATTGTAGACTTTTCACTTTTATCAATAAACTTTCACTCTTTCACCTACAAAATATAACACTTTTACTTGTTTCCTATTTTCAAACACCAAGTCACATTTAATGCCTTACAAACCACCTGAGTGTATTTACAAAAGTTGGGTTTATACACATCCCAAAACCTGCACTAAACAACAAACATGTGCATTGTTGTGAGTAGTAAACAAAGCACCCTCAAAATCCACTAAAAACACATGCACCAGCTCAACTAATATATATTTTCAGTTTCCCAACTTAATATTGCACATTTAGAGCGTTTTAACCACTTCAGCTGCACGTTTCCTTTATCTTATCATCTCATTTCCATTTCAAAACATCATCTGTTCCCGACAATGCATCATTCACTATCCACTCACATTTGGAGGTTCACTTTTGCTCTTAAAATCTCATTTCATTACGTCAACTTTAGTGACTCCTCGTAACGGCCATTCTCCACCGTTGATAAGCACGTAGCATGGAGCCCTATCTCCTCTCCAAGGGTTTTTCCAGTGGTTGCCAGTGAGCAGTTGTCATTCATTGTTGGGCAATGGATATGTGAAGCGTATCATGTGTCAGAGACTTTTTGCCCATTTCTTCATCACTAGCTCACTTAGGAGTGGTAGTGGTAGAACACCCAAAGTTTCGGCTCTATTTTGACGACACTTTTGACAGGACCCGGTTGACCTTGTGCCAGTGCTAGGTCAAAAACCCGGAGAAACTGATGGTTGGGTTAGTGAAATTTATGGATTTGAAAAGGTGAGCTGACTCCCGCAAAACGGGTCTGTTGCTGTGACCGCCATGGATTTTAGTAGGGTTTATGGCTTCTCCTCATATCAGTGAGCCTATTGCCCCGTCATCCTGAAGTGTAGAGCAAGCCAAAGAATGCAGCTGTCCCTTTGCATCATCAACATCATATATTCCTTTTTTCCCATTCTTCAACAACCATCCATTGCAATAAATGCATCCGGCCGGCTATATCGCGTATGTATGGGGCAAGCTATATAGCAGCATTATGAGATGCCGAGTTTGGCTGTTACGGGATCGTGCTATTTTCATTGCAGCCTCCTCTTCTGTCATTGTTCATATTGCATGAGAAGAGAGCTGTTTTTATTGTAGCGATGCGATAGCAAGGGCAAAGCTCTCCCCATTTTGAGAATCTACCCAAAACAAACAATGTTTCTTGTATGCATCCATTATATTATGCATTGTTGTTTTGTTAGCAAACCATTTTTGCAGAAATGATACCAGATATACTCCTCCGCGTCCAGTGGCGTTCTTTCTGTTTTCTGAAATACCAAGTTTTTTAAGATGCAAGCTAGATATGAAAGGAGAAAGTTTCCGTGGTTAAATCATGCTACTTATTTCACATCCACTCTTGTGCTTATCATACTTTCTATGCAATGCAAATCTTATTCACAACTTTTGTTTTTAGGTCACTGTTTGCAAATTTTTTTGCGGTTGTTATCTTTGTAGAATCTTTGTAGTTAAAAAGTCTTAGCTGTAATGATTTTTTTATTTAGTAGATGGAAGGGCATTCTAGCTTAGGAGAAGGAATTTGATCATGGTGCATGTCAAGTTTTGCATGCATTTTTGCGAAACTGGAATTATATTACGAAGCGAAGTAAGCATCTCTTGTAGTTTTTTAGCTTATAATTTTTAGGCAAATATCTTTTTGAAGAGATGGACGGACACTCCAGAAAAAGTTCAATAAGCAAAGCCCAGCAGTCTTTAGTGCATTGGTACAAAACTCATCAGCAAGGATATATTGGCAC
>JAANSM010000246.1:0-35134 GCA_036850725.1 Orchesella villosa | reverse complement strand
TAAGCGGGTTTTGCAGCCATTCTGTTGGAAGAACTGAGCGCTTTTTGAAGTTTACTGTTGAAAGAACTAAACGCTTTCTGCATCTAAGCCGACGATATATAATGTTAAATATGAAGTACATTACATAAATAACACATTTATCATTTCATAAATAAGTAAGAAAAAAGTAATCTAATATCATCGAATAAATGCGTTTTAGATTTTAATGCATGGATCGAAATTGCATACAAATCCATCAGCAATCATCCCTGGGTCATTTTTTCGAATTGATAGAACCACACTCATGGCGGTCTGTATATAAGAAATCAATGCGCTTCGTCAAAAACCAATTCAACGAATTTATAATATATAATAATCTTTACTGTTACTACTATTTTTTTAATGATTTATTTTCAAGATGGCTAGTGCGATTACGACATACCTGGTGGTTCTTATCCAGTTCCAGAAAGAAGAACCGTAGTGGATTTTAACAGAACACTTAAAGTACGAGGTGTGTGGAATGGAAAATATGCAAATCAAACCCTTTTAAAATTAATTAATATATCTAATGAACAAACATTGTTCTTGTATTTAGCAATGGAATCTTATAACTGTTCAATAAATTACATTTATCAATAGCGTAATCAGTCATGCGCAAAAAGGGTTTACATACGAAAACAAACACAGACAAAGGTAACCAAATTATAATTTGGTGTTTTATCTACTTAATACAATTGACAATGAAACAAGTTTATTATATTATTAGCACGTTTCAATTCATGTGATTTAGAAAGAAACATGAAACATTTTATCATCGTAAGTTATTGTTTGAAACAGCTTAACATTATATAAACTAATATAACAATTATGGTAAATCCTGTTTATCAAGTAACACTAATTTTGTCTAATACCCACAACAAGCACCAGCATTATCCATCCTTATAAAACTGAACAAGGACAACCATGTAGGTTGTAATAGTGCTGGCAATCTATATAATAAATGAAGAACATTGAATTAAACAACATTATAAATTTAATTGTTATCATTTATAATTCGTTCTAATCAGTAAGTAGCAAAACTTTTTAATGCAAACCCTTACCGCAGTCAGAGTCTGTCGGTTTATTTGAAATAATGAGCTTGGCAAAATGACGAGAGGTTGACAAAGATTTTTTGCAACTTGCATGGAAATCTGCAAAACAAAATTCAAAATATTTACTTAATAACCCGCATGAGTAAATAACTCTGATACGAGAAAGAAAATGTTAAGGCTGTAGCTTGTAAGGATAAGTGAAAAGGTAAGTTCAACAGTGAAAGTTTGAAAGGGCCATTCTTTAAAGATTTGTCATTCAAATTCATAATTACTTGAGAATAAAATATTTTACAAGCTATATATAGAAGAGCAAATTCTCTATAAATGTAAAGATTATCTTTCAAAATTCACTGTGGAACGTACTTTTTTACTGTACTTGTAAGCTACAGCCTTAATGATGTGCTTCATCTATATTCTTCGTACCTGCATTGACATCTTTCTGGTCACGCTCGGAATCTTTAACGGAAGTTCTTTGAGATGAGACAGAAACCGGTTTACCTGATCACACCAAATTAATAATGGTTAATTAAAAGTTCACAAATTAGTACTATAGTAAACATGCCTGGCTCTTCTGAAAATAATTTTCATATACGTATTCGACTTTGGAGCTAGTCAAAGACTGATTTTCTTACCTGCCTTTCGAATGCATTAGAAGCTTCGCAAAGGATGAATAAAACCCAAACAGAAACTGACAACGGTAAACCATGGCCCAAGCCGATCCAAGTATACGACGTCAACATAAAAAGCGTAGCTTGGAATGTGCTGTTTAATGTTGCAAAAGATAGCGAAAAGAACGCTACTGTGATAATTAAACCAAACGCGTCATTAAACTCCTGCGTCAAAAGCTCAAATTTTCTAATTCTCTCTAAAATCATGTCCACTTCATCTGCGGAAGAAACTGCATACAAATTTTGTTTTAGAAGAAGAGCACCAATATTCAGGCACTTTAGGTATCCTATCAGCCAAATTTTTGGGAGCAATAGAATGCTGGACGAAGAAGCGGTCCATAGCATGCCGAAAGCAAAAATAAAATATTCTCGCAATGATTCCCCATCCTGTATATTTACATGTGTGGAAAAAAACTCGATGTCGACTACTGCTGCCATTGTACTGTTTACGATAATAACAAACGAAATTACTCTCCGATATTTTGTTAAGGTCTGAAAAACTTTCTCCAGCAAATTTATACAATAAACATTTGAAGGATTCGTTGAGTTTTCATCAGCAGCTTGAATTAGAAAACAGGCTAGATTATCATGAAACTTGATAATTTGATTACGATACAAAAAGGTTAAAATCAAAGAGATCCCATCAGAAATGTATATGTTGAGTGCAAGGAAATTTTGGGAATATATTTCAGTTTTTGACCGAAATCCATTTAGCGCAAGATTGTATTCACCATTTGCGGAGTACACACATAAAACCATCGCGATTGTTAAAAGTCGGATCGTAGATAACAGGAATGGAAAACTATCGGATGAAAAATGTAATCCACAGTCGGGTTTTAATGATAGCATACAAAGTCCAAAATATTGAGAAGGTTTTATGGAAAGGTAGGTTAGTTTGTGAAATTTTCTTTGAATGCGATCTGATGCGGATGAAGGGGTAATTTCTGACATTGTCATGTTGTGAAAGGCACCGAGTGGAGGAAAAAAGTTATCTTTTCGTTAAACCTGATGTCTGATGAAAAGGTGGTAATGAGAACGAACATTTCGTAATTTAATCACTCTACAATACATGAGTACTTCATTCAATTATATCAATAATTTGTTGCAAATTAGTTCATTTTGCGTAATTGAAGCACAAACTTTTATTGTTTATTAAATGACAAAGCAGCTGATTGTAAGATGATTAAGGTTACGTCGGAATTACATTTATTTTGTTAGTGTTAAACTAATTAAATGATTACGATGATGTAAGAGCTATAGCCTACATTAAACCTTGTGGTAGAATATTTATATTATGAAATTGACTTTAGTAGCTGGATCTTTTGTAAATTGATGAAGATAAACATCAACTAAAGAGCTATTTAGTAATAATAGTATTTTTATAGTAATTTTTATAATAATGTTAATTTTTGCTGATTAAAATAAATGTGTGATGGGTGGAGTCGATTTTAGAGTTCCTTTTCCTAAGCAGTCACTAAACAAGTTAATGACTGTAATAAGTTACTTCAAGTCAAGGATAGAAAGAGATCACAAGGTTTTAAAACGGATTACATTTTTTAAATATGGAAATTGTACGAGCAAAATTGCTGAAATTATTCCTTATATCCATAAAACCGTGCCAATATCTTGGTCTCTCAATATTTTCATTAAACTCGCGAAATGAACTGAAGTTTTCATATTCTGGTTTCCCATTCCTTCTTACAATTCTTCGATTTGTCGGTATTCTATCTTTCATTTTGTTTCACCAACTGGAAGAAGAATTTTTCGACAATTATTCTCCAATTTTAACAATAACGGAAGAATTTACAGAAGCTTTCTTAATTTTTAATACATTAGTAGGAGATATCACATGTGCGATTTTGGTGTTTTTAAATCGAGAGAAAATTATCCATTTTTACAAAAATTTTATGCAATACATAGTGGAAACAGTCAATGATTACGATCATGATGATTTTTGCATTAGAATGATAAAAACTGCTGGTAAAAGCGTGAGAAGATTGAGATCTTTCATAATCTTGGCATTTTTATTGACAGCTTGTCCAGCCGTGTCAGTAATGGTTTATAAACAGGTATTCACGTCCAAATCTTTGAAAATATCTGTGTTTGATTTACAATGGCAGTGGTATCTACTTCCGGTTGGTGCTATTTTTTGGATAGGCACGATTCATCTCAGACTTTTAGCTAGACTTTTGCTAGTAAGTCTAGCGCATTGTTTTGTCTTATGCTCTACGATTTTACATAGACAGATTGCAAAAGCTAAACGACAAGATGTGTTCACTAATGAACAAGCTAGCCAACTACTAGCTCATCTTCAAAAATTAGAAATTTTAGTTGATTCCTTCAATAATGCATTTGGTTATTGCATGGCGTTTGACTTTCTCTCAATTTTTTTGTCGATAACTATGCTGCTTTTTCAAATGATTATTTTTCTAATCTGGTTCAACGTTGGTGCTGTACTCAGCAGCGCCGTGCTGCTATCCTTACATGTTGCAGTGGTGTTTGCGATTTGCGATGCATGTAATAGCTTTACGTCGGAGGTATAAAAATTTTCATGTTTCATTTTCTCTTTAGAAGGTATCACATTTTGTACTTGGAATAATTAAAAGCAATTTTACTTGTAATAATAGATGCATCATTGTGTATCCGAACTGAAGTATTTACGCGTAACCAACATTTCAAATCAGAACAGAATTCAGGTAAAATTAATGACATTTTTAAATAATGTGCTAATTAGTTTTTAATTGAGTGTATGCAATAATGAATAAGAAGGACATTATGTAAATAATGTAGGAATAGAATAAACTACTTAATATAATCCAGTAATTATGTTTTAGATTTTAATGCAAGGAATGAAATCCTATACAAATCCATCAGCAATCATCCCTGGGTCATTTTTTCAGATTGATAGAACCACACTCATATCGGTATATACAAGCAATCAATACACAACTTGTAGAAGTTATTGAACGAAAAATTTATAATGTAATCTTTACCGTTACTACTGTTTTTTTAATGATTTATTTTCAAGATGGCTAGTGCGATTACAACATACCTGGTGGTTCTTATCCAGTTCCAGAAAGAAGAACCCTAGTGGATTTTACAATAACAGAGCACTTAAGTGTTGAATAAAATACACAAATACTTATTTCTGATCAATAAATTATATCGACATAAACGTTTTCACATTCAAACTTTCACGCCTTCAGCCCACCCAGCAAACTGTCCATGTTGACATTAATGTGCAAAAAGGGTTTACACATACGAAAAAAATACAGACAAGGATAACAAAATTGTAATTTGGTGTTTCATCCACTTGATGAAATAAATATACAATGATACAAGTTTATTATATTATTAGCACGTTTTATTTCATGTAATTTAGAAAGCAACAATATTTCATAGTAGGTTGTTGTTTGGAAACATCAAAACATTATATAAACAAATCAAAATGATTATCATAAATCATGCTTATGAAGTACCACTAATTTTGCCTCATACCAACAACCAGCACCAGCATTATCCATCCTTATAAAACTGAACAAGGACAACCATGTAAGTTGTAATAGTACCTGCAATCTATATAATAAATGGAGAACATTGAGTTAAACCATATTATCAATGTAATTGCTATCATTTTTAATTCGTTCGAATCAGTAAGTAGCAAAAAATTTCAATCCAATGCTTACCCCAGTCAGAGTCCGTCGGTTTATATGAAATAATGAGCTTGGCAAAATGATGAGAGGTTGACAAAGATTTTTTGCAACTTGCATGGAAATCTGCAAAAAAAATAAATTCAAAGTATTCAATAACTCATGAGAGTAAATGACTCTGAATACGAGAAAAACATGTAATGTGGCGCTGTATATATTGGTATTACCTGCATTGAACCCATTCTACTAATGATCGGGATCTTTGAAGGAAGATATTTAAGAGACAGACATCGGTTTAACTGATTACAGCAATTATTAATACTTCATTAAAATTTCACAAATAGGTACTAGTAAGCATACCTGGCTCTTCTGAAACTACTTTTTATTTTTGTGTACACCTTTGGAGCGAAGCAGAGATTGATTTTCTTACCTGCATTTCAAATGCATTACAAGCTTCGCAAAGGATGAATAAAACCCAAACAGTAACTGACAGTGGTAAAACATGGCCCAAGCCGATCCAAGTATCAGACGTCAAAACAAAAAGCATAACCTGGAATGTGCTGTTTAATGCTGCAAAAGACAGGGAAAGGAACCCTACTGCGATAATTAAGCCAAATGCGTCATTAAAATCTTGCGTCAAAAACTCAAATTGTCTATTTCTTTCTAAAATCATGTCCAGTTCATCTGCAGAAGATACTGCATTCAAATTTTGTTGTAGAAGAAGAGCACCAATATTCAAGCACTTTAAATATCCTATCAGCCAAAGTTTTGTGAGGAATATGACACTAGACGAGGAAGCAGTCCAGAGCATAGTGAAAGCAAAAGTGAAATATTCTCGCAATGATTCCATATCATGTATATTTACATGCATGAAAAAAAGTTTGATATTGACTACTGCAGCCATTGTAGTGTTTACGATAATAACAAAGAAAATGACTTTCCGATATTTTGTTAAGATTTGAAAAACTTTTTCCAGCAAATTTGTACAATAAACATTTGAAGGATTCGTTGAGTTTTCAGCATTAGCTTGAACTAGAAAACGGGCTAAATTTTCATGAAACCTGATAATTTGATTACGATACAAAAAGGTTAAAATCAAGGAGATTCCATCCGAAAGGTATATATTGAGTGCAAGAAAGTTTTGAGAATAGATTTCAGTTTTTGACCGAAATCCAATTAGCGCAAAATTGAATTTTCCATTTGCAGTGTACACAGGTAAAATCATTGCGATTACTAAAAGTCGGATCGTAGATGACAGGAATGGAAAACTATGGGATGAAAAATGTAATCCACATTGGGGTTTTAATGAAAGCATACAAAGTCCAAAATATTGAGAAGGTTTTATGGAAAGGTACGTTAGTTTGTGAAATTTTCTTTGAATGTTATTTGATGCAGATGAAGGGGCCATTTCTAGTGTTGTCTTTTTGCGGATTCCGAGGAAGTAGATAGGATGTATTAGTTATCTTATCGTTAGCCCTGGTGTCTGATGAAAAGGTGGTGATGAAAACAAGAATTTCGTAATTTAATCAATAAACAATATAAATTGAATTCGTTATCCAATTCATTTAAATCCATTAGTTGTATCAATTGAGTAATTCCAATCATTTTGCAAAATTGAAGCACACAACAGCCAAGCGTAATTGTTCATTACAAGCCTACTTGTTATAATATTTGGTAAATTGATTAATTAGATTATTAGACACTAATTTGTTTATTGATTTTATAGCATGTAAGAAACAGTACCAAGCTGAGCTTGGTACAGAAAGGTACAATATCTGTAGTATTGGTAGAGATGTCACGTTGTAATGAATACACACTGTATGCAAGGATGAAAGGACGATACAAAACAGTACCAAGCTGAGCTTGGTACAGAAAGGTACAATATGTGTATTAGAGGTAAAGATATATCACTTTGTATTAAGTATACAGCGTATGTAAAGGATGAAGGACAAGAAGGAGAGCGATATAATAAAATGAGATCAGTGCTGAGCTTTTAGTATCAGCACTGAGATGGCCAGAGAATCATCTTAGTTTTCCGCTCTACTCATTCACTTCACACATAGAAAGCATACAGATGCATAATACATAAGTCAGATAGGGAACGCGTTATCGCGGCGCAGCAGTGGCAGCTGTAGATTCCGTAGCAGTAGGACAAGGCTGCTACAAGCTGGCACCATTTTCATCAACTATTACATCAAGGGTACGTGTAGTTTTTATTAAAGGAAAAGTTTCTCTTAACTGAGAGCATCAAATAAAGTTGGAAATGAATGGAATGGAGAGTGTGTGATACATCATCATCACAAATCCTCTAAAGGTATTTATGATAGCGTTGCTGTGAAATCTACAACACGACCCTAGTAGATGAAAACAGAAATTCCGAGAAAATCACATTAATTTATAGGTACTCATCCCTCAAAAGCCTTTTCGTCTTGTGTCCCTAAAGCTATAGAGCCAAGCCAGCATGCGGGCATGGAAATTCTTTAGAAAGCACCGGGCACGCTATTTTCGAACATTTAAGTAAAAATCCCGGATTTTTGGCTATTTTGCTCCAAAATCCCGGATTTATAGTGTTTTCGAACCTAAAGCTCGAAAAATTGCTCGAAATCGTTCGAAAAATCGTGTAGTTCGAAAAATTCTGCCCGAAATCCCGGGTCCGCCGTACCCGCGTGCCTAAAGAATTTCCATGCCCACCAGCATGAGTCACCTTAATCACTACTCTTTAATATGCATCCCTATGCCTTTCGGGAAGAATCAGGAAGTTATGTGAGTGTCAGCTCGTGCTACACTTATTTTTACATAAATGGATGGTTGACTGATACTGAGAATTGCAGTTTTGGATTGGATATTTAATCTTTTCAATAAGATTAAAATGCTGAATGATCGTGCAATGTTGTGTATGTGACCCATTTTACTATGCTTTGACAAAATTCTTCTATCTAGTCACTAGTGATGGGATCTGACGCAATACATCTCAACACCTTTAACTTTATGGAAAGTATGTAGTCCGTGAATGTGAACACTTGCATAAACTTTTTAACAAAAGAAAATGAAGGTATATTTTCAGGAGTGAGCTAACACCAAAATTCGGTAACCTTGCGGTCCATATTTTTCCAATTGAGAGAACGTTCTCTGTAGGTTTCATGCATATACTCGCATGAAAACGTAATGTTTCACAATACCCGGAATGATGAGTTTATCTTGGGTTTCTGGATTCACATTTGCTTACATGTCACAATTTTCACAGTTGGTTGACCACGGTAATTGATTGTTGATGGTGCTTCGAACACAAATCGACCAATGTGACGAGGGATTATGAAAGGATGATAGATTTTTCGGTGCACATACACCTAAAAACCCTGCCTTCAAACTTCAAGAAATATTGGACTCAATCCAGTCCAAGACACAATCCAGCACAGCTGGATCAAACGTAGATGGAGAAGGTATGATGGAAATATCAAGGTTAAGATTCCATCCTATTAGAATAAAAAGCATAGTTGATCATACTTCTTAGAAAATATTTCCTTCAGCTTCTATTTTTTCATCGAATGGACACCACCTGTCAGTCTTCCCTAAAAGTACATTTGTGCTTATTATGACAGTAATTGAAAACCATACAAATCCGATTACATCGCTCGACCAAAAAGTCTTGTTTGAAGTGGAACTTTCATTCAGCTGCTTATGTTTTGAAGTAGTTTGTTTGCTACTAAAACCTTTTCCGTTTCCGCTTGACGTATAATGGTAATAAGAGGAACCCTCTAAGGATAGTTTCGAATTCGGGCATCCCACAAGACAACAGTTGAGACAATATGCACGTAGAAAATCGGATAAGGACAAGGGATGAAGCAGGTAGTATATAATCCGATGCTAGTGGATGCTTCAAAGGGAATTCTGCATTTAATGCTTTCCATAAATGTCAAGGTTATAGATTTGCAACAATGGATCAGTTTGACAAAAATACTTGGTTGACTTGCGGACCCTTCTTGGGTAATTAATCTCAAGAGTGCTCGAAAGCTTTTCCTGGTGCAGTTGTAATGTCATAAGGCCTTGCATAAGAAGTATTAATTTATAAGCATTACAGATATAGTATGTAAGTTTATTCCAAAGCCCATAAACATATTATATGTATTATAATTTCATCCTATGTATATTAACGAAGCATTTCTGTGATAATAATGTAGGCAAGTTTGACGTACATTTGTATATATATACGTATGTTTTTCAGACAAATGTTTCAGGCTTGTTTAATATTATCATTATCATTTGCAGGGGCATGCAACGAGAGAATCTGGATACTTTTCCGTTCCTGTGCCTCTAAGCGTCCACCTTTATTTTTTTACTGTAACAAAACTGCAAGTGGACTTCAAAGGAAACTCATTTGAGTCCTAACATTATATTCAGCAATGTAGTCGTAAGCATTGCCAATGACACCCTCTTTCTTCGAATTTCTACTATTATACAATTGGGAAAATATTTCATATTGAATTTTCATTCAAAAATCCATTCCTCATCATTATAATTTATTATTTGTTTACCTGTGCAAGACGAAAATGCTTCTACTGAAAGCAAAGGAAGTTTTCGTTGGAATAGATCATGATTTATGGCGTAGCCCTAGTGAAATCTGAAACCTTCAATAATTCCCATCCATTTGTTTAATTTCATTATATCTATCAGTATATAACATTGTTTACTATTGAATTTATATATAGCAAGTGTGTCATGTGTGGAAATGAATGAGACAGCATTTGTTGTATAACAGTATAACACTTGAAGGTTTTCTCTGGTTTCAAATCATACATTATACTGACTTGAGCGCAACAGTTATCAGTAATGGAAGCTGTACCTTAAATTCACCTATGTGATATAAGAATTAAATAAATGTTTTAAGTGTCACATCGCACAGTATAATTAAATCTGCACTTAAAGTGATTGAACTTCCGTAGAAAGTCTGATTCCTTTGCAGGGAATTCAACCTTCTCCAAATCCAACGTAAGTAAGAATGCCCTTCAGTAAAACTTTCACCACCGCCAACTCAGTGTGGCAGTAAACGTACATTTCAATGAATTATATTAGACTTTGATTGAAATGAAATGTAGGTATTACGTATTGTGGGTAGATGAGTATAAACCGCATTTTCTTCTTTCAACGAAATCGATTTCTCACAGATATGATCTCTGACTTTATTATCTAGGACAGTCAATGGATTCATCATGGGGAGAAATGAAGCATGTGATTACAACGACGAAGCGAATGTAACAGGTGTAATGAGGCATATCATTTATTCCGATAGTATGCAAAATACGCAATCATGGTTAAAACATACCATCCTATGAATGCATGGCTTACTGACTACCACAAGCGTGAAGAATGGCTAATACGCAACATTTATTCCTCTGCCGTTTTGCTACCCTCAAAAAATACTATGGAATTGAAAAAAACGGAAGCACATTTGCAGAATAAATATAATGCAGGGCGCGTCCAACACTGTCGAAAGTTAGTGGAAAACGGACAGGCCGGGATTACGAAAAAAGCCGTCTCAGTTATCAAAATGCGTGTACAATTGAAATATCTGGCACACATTTTCATTTACGTGTACGAAAAAATTGTGTAATTATAAAAATATTAATAAAAAGTCTCTTTCGGTTCCTAAATGTGCATACTTAATCTTTATATGTATTTGCCTAATTTATAAAAACCATTCAAAGGCTATTTAACGCAATAGGCTCAAAATGACGTGAAATGCTGTATAAAAAAACTGTTTGACAGGCCAGACAAGGGTAGAATTATACTTAATCTTTATATGTATTTGCCTAATTTATAAAAACCATTCAAAGGCTATTTAACGCAATAGGCTCAAAATGACGTGAAATGCTGTATAAAAAAACTGTTTGACAGGCCAAACAAGGGTAGAATGGGCACTGAGGAAAAGCCATAAAGTGAAGAAAGGGGGTTCGAATCAATACTCTCATAAGATTTCTTTAGTTACTTCTCTCCCCATCATCATCAGTTCGACCATCGTCATTTCCAACTCTACAAACGCAACCACGAAAGAAATGATTCGTAGAGTGCAACATGCTATATAACCAAGTATACAATGCCAAATCATCATTCATCATAATACGAGTCGGTGAGATGAAAACTATTTATTCTGAGCCAACCATTTCCTTACTGCTGGTACCAACCATGACCACCTAGTCATAAAATATTAATCTATTTTCAGCCACGCTTCTGATTTTCCGAGCAATAAACAAAATCCTAAGTTTTGCACATGCACATGCATGAAAGCATTCCATATTGATATTCGTGTTATCCGATAGATTGTGAATAACACAACAGTTTAGGGTATACTTCACATAAAATTATGAATGTTTCAGTAATAGCAAGAAGGAACAAGGTGCACTCATAAAGTGATGACCAGATAACAAAGAGTTGGTAATAAAATCGTTGCTTACAAACAAGCACATAAAAAATTCTCATCACACATTCAAAGAAAGTGAAATAGCATCTACCTCAAAATGAACTCCAGCATATGCAATGCAATTCCCAAACATGAGATTTTCAACTATTGGTCACTGGCTTTTTAGCAATGAAATTAGTTGCGCATCTCTACACCTGTAACATCTCCAATTCTACAATAATTTTTGGGGAGGTTACACTAATCTCATAAAACCCTGACCTTATATCTTCAATTTGCATATTTTGGACAAGTAAAAACTTGTAATACGAATTGTACGTTATCTATCGCTATACGTGGTGTTTGATATATGAAGAATAGCTTTTGCTATAGATTTCCTTGCCTTTTAAAGCGCATTCAATTTATCATGAAAGTCCCCTCTTTTTTGTTCGCATGTAGAACGCTTCCTCTCCAACAAATAGGAGATTTGTCCACTCCATTCTGCTGCTGCTGATGATGATGAAAGGGTAATAAAATCACAGCCTGTAAGTAATGGTAATAGCACATTACAGAAAAAGGGGAAGATGTAGCATTGTCTTTCAATTATCACTTGAAAAAGGTTTGCAAAGTGGATGCATGTGTCAGTAATTATGGGGACAACGACGGCTGACAAAGGTGCTAATGGCTAATACACATACAACAACCAATGTGTTTTCAAGTTTAAAATGAAGATATACATATAATATTATGTACATTCATATGAACTATGAATATTGAATGTGCTGATTTGCTTACTAATCCTACACCCACAAGCAAATAAAATAGATATGCATTCAAACCAACACCAAAACAAATTTTTTTATAAATATATATTCAAACACTTTACTCACTTCAAGTAGCAATCATGATATAGCATGTACCTACATATTCAAGTTTGATTTTTGCAAGGGTATGCCTTCTTAATTGACTATTTTGGTGTGGTATGGCATTTTTGGGAAATGGCATATTTCATGACTGTCATTCCTCCTCTCATCCCGAACATCCCATGCTGTTTTGCAGCGGTGTGAGTAGTCAGATGATAAATTGAAAGCAGAAAGCGTAAAATATTATTTATCACTTATAAACCCCTTTTTATAGCTTTTTAATAATAAGATAAATAGCCCATCATATAATGTCCCTCTTTTGCGCACTCCGCACTCTTTATGATTTAACAGCTATGGAATTGCATTCAACATTAATTCTCTCTGTGTGTACTTCATCTCCATTCACTCCAAAGTAGTCAGAGTAGGGAAACGGTGCCGACTGTGTAATATTGCGAAAGATTGGTACAAACAATCATTTTGCAATTTGTCATCTCGTTAAAAGTTGCAGATTTGCACGTCCTTCAAGATTGGGATCAAAAATGCATTTTGAACTTGAATTCCATTTCCTTTTACTGAAACTTTAGAAGTTTGGAATATTTTTTGTAGTGTCCAATCGATCTTCAAATCATTGGAATATTTTCCCTCTTATTTAGATACAATAGTCAATAGTCAACATACGTACGTGCTAATGTCATGTTTAACTGGATACGACTACACAAATTTCGATTACACTCCAGACACTCTTGTTGCAACCCTGCCATAAATTAATGTTCCACGCTTGAAAGGGTCGCATCGTTTACAAAATTTAATTTAGTAACTGCAAACCACTGACCCTATGTTGAGCCTCGACTTTGTAAAGATCCAATCGTAAAGAATAATATGGATACATATATTTCCTTTTGTATTTGAAACAGACGTCATGTCGTTTTAAATAAACATTGGTATGTTGGCAATTCACGAATCCACTAAAGCATGAAATTGGAATGGAAATTATGGACTCATTCACGACTACTAGCAGGAAGACAGCTTTGGCGATCTTGTGAGCGTGTGGTCTGAGGATGAGTGAGTGGAGTGAGCATTAAATGTGATATGATAGACACGAAAGTCTATTATTATGAATGATGCTGTTGCTGCTTCTTCATCTTCTTCAGTAAAAAATATTTTTTGGCTGGCACATCTTTCTACTGATGAAAACTCCACAGTGCTGCCTTTCATTTGTTCGTCAAGAAAAGCAAAATTGTGATATTAACGAGATTATCATTAACAACGCTGTCTTTCCATTATTCACGGGTTGTTTTACGTGATTGGAAGGTCGTAGCTTTGGTCTTTAGGAATAAATTCGTTTTTGGTGAGTAAGGATGCATAGCAGTTTCACTTCATTAGGAATAATAATTTTTGGAAGATTATATTGACATATCCAGTTACTAAGTTTTGCTTTAAGTGAAGCCAGAGATTTAGTGGATAATTTTAGATGGGAATGCATGTGTGCCGGGTTTTTGTTGAGTAAGGGTGAAACGAATGTTGTTTTTATGTATTATTGCCTTAAGAAGATGGAAGGATGGTTGAAGTTTCAGTGTCAAGTTAGCATCAATCGTAAAAGTAAATGGGATAATGGAAGTTTAACGTGACGCGTTGTAAGACGTTCATCGAAGTTACTTCTTGTCTGCAACAGGAATTTACTACTATAAAATTCCCACCGGATTGGATTACATAGGTTGAAGTTTGAATATAGGTATAATCATTGAACTCCAGAAAAGGCACATACAGTGAAATTATATTATTTATGTATATAATACATTCAACTTTCGACCTTGTACGAAGGATTACTCATCAACAAAGGTAAGTCTGAAATTGCTCCCGGAATATTTCTCTTTTCTAGCTCACATCAAACATCAAAGCAATTAAAAAAATTTGCATCCCAAACCGAGCTTGTTGTCCGCCCCTTAACGACGTACAATTTGGCGTGCATAGGAAATACAGCTTTGACTTTTGTAGTACTTACTTGCATACATGTATAACTTTATAGTTGCATTGTTATAAAAAATCAACAAAGGAAGTACTATACTTACTTATAAGAATATACATATAGAAATTCAGGCTTGATTTGGAGATGTAGTTTTTCAACAGGTTAGCATGTCAGCGGGTCTACCAAAGAAAGCCGATATTTGTACCTCACACTTATATATACATTCACTTTCCACACATACACATATATAATGACCCATTTGCTTATGTGAGCATTGAATTAGATTTAAATTGGCTAGTGACGATTCTTGAAACTGTACTTCAATCATGATTATTTTAGCGGTGGAAAGGAAAGTTTAATTAGACGATGTAAATTAGCGACTAGAAGAAGAGGGATGAAAAATCTCATTAAGAATATAGATTTATTACAGCTAGTTTGGACCGTTTGATGGCAAAAGTGCATAGATTTAATATTAAGAACTGATTTCACCCCATTCACACACGCCAAAACACGACTTGAAACTTGAATACCACTTAAATTTGTAAGACGAAGCTGACATAAACCACAAGGCTTTGCTTGTACGTAGGTGAGATTATGCCTTGTCCATTTGAGACCATGGTGAAACGTATTGAGCAAACTTTTCGGTAAACATTTCTTCGTAAGCGCTCTAAATTTTACAAGTTCTCAAGGACCAAAACAAATCATTATCTGCTCTTTGGCATGAGCCTATGAGCCACTTCATAGGTTTACATGCGTCAACCAGAAAAAAAGTTTTCTTTTGAGATAGTAATTGCATACGGATTTCTCAAAATGTTCAGCCTTCTGCAAGTTTAAGATACGCGAGGACAAGATAAAGGTGAAGTTGGAATACCAGAAGTTGATGCATGGTAATTGAGGAGTCATATGCACTGTCAACTGTACTAACTGCACTACAAAGAGTGGCCACTTCAAATACGGAGTTGGGAACGCGTGGGGGTAGGTAGAAGATGAAACAGCTTTTTTACATGATAAGCACAAACACAAAATGGTCCTGACAAGGCAAGAGAATTCCGTTACTATTAAAAGCATTGAAGTGGAATTGAATGGAAGCTTAGACACTGCATGGTTGAGCCAGCCAATTATGGTTACTTTATACTGGGAATGTTTCAGGAAGTAAAATGATTAATATTTTTCAAAAGCACGAGTCAAGTTTCCGCTTTTGACATAAGTACATACGACAACCTTCATAAAGTTGATTTATTTCCAAGAAAAAACATTATTAATTTACATCTTATTTCGTAAATACAAGAACCGAAATATTTTGGTCGGTATCTTTCAGTACAGAAAAAGTTTATTGTAAACTGGATCATTGTCGCTATATTCAAGAGTCATATTGTTTAAACGGCATATAGTCAACATAATAAATTTGGTTGTGGGAAACTCTGACTTTCAACATGGGTACAATTACTTTTGGAATACTGAAGCTTAAAGTGTAAGCGTGAAAAGAAAATGCGCGTGGCGAACCGCAATGTTTATGAAGAAAGTTTGAGCATCAATCAAATGGAAAACTACTATGTAACAAAACCAGAACCAAAACCTCGTGAATTCACTTATAACAAGTGGCGTTACCAAGTTGGATAACTTTATTTTCACCCTTGTTAGATTGATCATTAGATTGTGCTTGTAGAAACAAAAGTATCAAAGAAACAAAATGCATGGTATTTTTGTAAGCTTTGACACTTAATACTCTAACTGAGAGTTGAAAGTGTTGTATTTTCAGGATTTCTTTTGGAAAAGGATTTTAACATGTATCCCTTTACTATCTGATGCTAAGATAAGCTAGATTTTTATGGCTTATGAATGTATTTTCCTATATCTGTATGTAGCTAAAAGCTGAATACATTTGTGGAAAAATAAGACACAGACACCTTGTTCTACTTCAAAGTTTTCAATCCTTGATAAAACTTTTACTGTAGTCGTGACTAACAGTGAAACATAAACTACTTAACGGGAAGCAAAATTTCGCAAAGTCCATATATATATATTTGTATATTAAAGCTGAACTGGACACAAGTTTGCACTCAGTCGACTTGGTTTACATATTTTTATTACATTTTGACAGTAGTATTGATTTACTGACGCGTGTGCATGTTGTACTAAAATTAAGCCATTTTTCGGAAAGTCTTTCATAGGCAAAATAAACAGACAGTCTGAGACACAGCCAAATAACATATTTTCTTCTTTGAAAATTCCAGGTAGGGCTTGGTTTATCAATCACTCTAATCTAACGTGCCTCCTGAAACAACACTTCAAGTATTTTGGATTTGCTAGTGTTGACCTTGAAGGACTTTGGCATTGAAATATTTTGTTTCCTGAAGCTTCTGTTGTTTATCAATAAGTTAGCGTTCAAAGTAAAAAACAGCATCCTATATTTTAACAAGCATGACTGAGTACATGTGAACTGACGTAGGTAATGAACGTAAATCACATAATAAAGATGTAATGGGGTATCCTAAGGGGGTAGTGAAATAGGAAGTTTTTCTCTGGTCTGTACGTCATGAAAACGATAGCCTCTTTGATTTCTAGTTTTTGACAGTCTACTAAAAGAATTGAAGGTTTTGCAATGAAATAGTAAATTGAGGCTGTAAGGTTGCAACGGCAGTATGGTTAGGTTTTCTCTGTTTAGAAGTTATCGATTTTTATTTTAAAACTATATAGACAAACTATATATTTTTCCTGTTGTACCACCTCCAGGATTTTATACAATGCATCAACAGCATCAATCCAAGATTCTCCAATAACATGACAAAGTTGAAAGATTTCAAATTTCACTACCTTCTCAATCTGCATGAGCATCAAAGAAGTCACAGATGTATGATCAGTTTGAAAACGCAAATGTGATTGAGTGAATTGGAAACATTCTGTTTTTATGATATAAGTATAAGCTGAAATGAACGCATAGTCAAATTAATAGCATTGCTCAAGGAATGTACTATTGACACAAACAACCAAAAAAATCCAGTCACTATCCATGATTCATGCCGACGATGAGGAAGAAAATATGATATTGTAAACAGGTCTATATTTGAAATCGCTTACTTTGAGCAAGTCCTGTAGCTGTAGCATACTGGCTTTTTATACTCACTAGCTTCTTCCAAACGGCTTTCTCCATTCACTTTGATCTACAAAGATACATAGGTTAATGTTTTATCTTGTTTCAACAGAGCTACAGAGAATGCTGTTTATTTATACAAGGGTACCCTTGTTTACTTGACGGCTCAACTCAAGCCCATATTAGTATATATATATATATATATATATATGTATTTCAGTATTGCAAAACAAATGAAAAACAACTCAAGCATTTACTGTCATACATTTTAAATTAATGTGAAACAGTTGCATATTTATTAGGGGAATGTGAATGCTAGCTAATCATGTATAATCATAATTCGTTTAAAGAAACACGCGTGTGTGTTTAGTGTTGCTTAGTTTGTAGTAAGTGAACTAGAGCACGATTTTCTATGACAGTTTCATAAAGACATAAATAATTCATTGCAGAACTATACTATTTCTATTATATAAGTAGTATATTTGCTAATAATATAGTATTGAGTATGTCTAGTTTGATATTAGTTCAAGACCAATGCATGTACATGCAAGCAGTAGTTTACAGCCAAATTGAAGCACAAACGACATAGCATCCGAATAATTTAGAAATATTACAAAATAATTTATGACTGACTCTTGATTTACATTTTATAGGGAACAAAGTCATTTTCCTTGAAAAATATGTATACACATGGAGGAGCAAGAGATGCAGTTTTTTTGTATGACTATGTAAGTCTGAAATGCAACATTGATGGATGGAGATTTGGAAACGCTCAGACAAGAGCATGTGAAGGTAATATAAGCTACTGCTGGTTTTCACTTTTCATTTGCATACTTCCAAGAATGGTGTTGTCATTACTATATAAAAACTATTGTGACTGGAATTGTCACGCTTTGTTCAATGCATAAAATTTGTGCATACTAGTGTAGTATGCCGTCTTTGGAGACTTGAGTTGGGTGGTTCATGAAGTCAAGAAGTGGTTGTTAGACAGGAAGAATCTGCAAATATTGTGAGATATATGTAAGCACGTAGGTTCATAAAATAAAGAATTAAAAAGCAAAGATATATTTTTCATGTGTCAAAATAAGCTCATAAATATTACAGAAATTTATATACTTATATCAATGTGACTAAGAATCATCATGTATCATCTATGTATCATTTCTCCATCATCTGAATCAGTTCACAATGACATTTTACTAGAAACACATACACGCTACAACATAACATATCACAATCTTTTCGTATGCTATGTACTTAAATTTGTCTGCATGTACTACTTGAAATGCACTTTAAACCTAAAGAAATCAGAGCAGTTCACCTAAAAACGATAAACCACATATATATGCCCATGTCCCAATATCAGTAGTGAAGGACATATATCAAAACCAGAAAAGGAAGGAAATTTTCTTAGAATTCGTGATCATGTTGAGATATAGTGCAACACATTCCCAAAAAGCGCTTTCGTATTCAGGATAATAATATATCGCAGATGTCAGTCAGATGAAAGGTACACAGATTATGTGCATAGTAAATTGATTTACGTTTTCCATCCTCTCTCTGTCGCTCTTTAGTATTGTTTCGATAGAACTAAGTCCAAGGTTGAAGGTAAAGTAACATTGTAGAAGTTACAATCTGCGACGCGAAAACCGATATAATCTGCGACGTGAACTACATGAAAGAAACTGACGACATTACTATCAAAGCGTACCTAAACTGTATCGATAAGAAAGTAGAAAAGCAAAAGATAATATAATGCAGAAAGTCTGAAACAATAAAAAGGAAAGGGTTTAGAAGCGGTTTCTGAATCGATGATGAGATGGGCTCTGTGTCATTGACGAATTTCATGTATATATCAAGTACAAACATTATGTTAGATGTTCATCCCGATCATCACCAGACAAGTGAGTTGTCAAATGGAAATGGAAATTAGGTACTTGCTTTCAGTTTCTGTGACACTGGAGAAGTAAAAAAGACATGCAACAGAAGAAAACCACGGAGACAGTGGATGAATTTATATGCAAAGAATGTATCCACCTTTTCTCCAGTTTGAGGAAAGAGATCACATGCTGATCATGATCGTTACGTAGGGTAAAATTTAGATGAAAGGCAATAGCTTCACGATTGGTTTCCTTCTAATGACTTAGCCTACATTATTTTTATCTAGATGACTTCATCTTTATACTTGCATTTTGTTACATCTTCATTTACATAAACTAAGTAGACGTAGTAATACCTGGCGCAGTTCAAGGACGCAAGAATGGCACGTTTCTCTAGATTACATTTAGGAAATAGTATGAAATGTATCCGGAAATTTGGTTTAGTTCGTTGTGGTTAAAGTTAGTTTTAGTAGTAAAGTCGCTGTTTGATGTAATTTTGAAGATGTAGTTTCAATCAAAAGAATTATAATAATATGTACTCTCATTTCAGACATTTCATTATAATAATACGCTTACGTTGACAGGCTTTTGGGAAAATAATGTTATCCCAATGAAGCTTCGCTGTACCTGGAATTTCGTTATGAGTTTCACAGTATGACGTTGACCTACATTTCTGAATTTAGTTGGTAAAATGAAGTTTCAATTCTATTCACTAGCATATCAGTTGACGAGAATGTGCATAACTTCTAGGAATCTCAGATGTCATTTGATGTTACCACTTTTTCCGGTTGGATCACAGTTTGAAACATTTTGAATTGTATCTGACTAACTATAAACTGAGAAGGATATGTTCTGAATTTTGGTTTGCAAGAAATGTTTTAATGTAAGAACTTATGACATAATGAGGTTAACTCATGCAAATAAGCTTTAAGTTTGTACCTGGGTTTGCATAATGGAGTTTGATTGGAGGAAGTTATCGAGTACTCGTGTCGTTAGTTAAAACAGGAATGACTACTTGAATTTTTTATCCTCTTTATTTTATTGCTTTGTACCCTCCCATTCTGCAAATGACATAAAACGCTTTGCAAATTAACTTTAAATTTAAAAAGTTCTCAACTTAAATTTGAATAAGCTCCAATCTTGTTTTGTTAATTTTATTGTCGCACATTTGCCCTAAATATATACGCAAACTAGATTACTGGAGAATTAGCATGCTAAAATGTAACTGTAAAATGTTAGATAATTTGACAAGTTTGCATTAATGTGATTGAATTAGGGAACAAAATCGAAATCTTTTCTTGACGCAATATGTGTTCAAACCCTTTGATTCAAATAAAAAGTGGTTGATGAAGTTAATCACGACTTGGTCCATATGAATATTTTTATGCTTGTGAGTTTCGCAACGGTGCAAGTATCCACGTCATGTTAATCTGTTTTCTTCCTTTGCAACTTTGCTTATGCAAATAAGGTCTTCAAGAACGAAGACACTATAGCCTATAGATAGAGCTGATGTCTATCCAAATGTGGGAAATTTTATGACGTACGTATTAAACGAAAATTCGGTTTACGAAATTATATAAACAAGAAGCAACGGTCGGCTGATTCCTATACACAAACAGAAGTGTACGAAACACACCTTCCGATTTGTATTCCAGTTTTTATATTTCCGTCGAAACCCAAAATGGTTAGCTCACCCGGCGGTGATTTGACTGATGTTTACATGATCTCCCACTTCAGTTTATTTAGCCAGTGGAAAACTAATCTGGTGTTTACCCTTTGTCTTCCCGTTTCCCCACAAAAATGCTAGTTACTAGTTCCCATGCAAACAGAAAGCTGGATTATGCCATTCACTCAAGGCCATATCTAACTTTGATCCCTGTTGTAGAAGAATCCGTATTTTTCATGCTGTTTAATCTAACAGAGATGAATTGGAGTTACCATTATTCTAATGAATTCTAAATCGAGATTGAATCGGACACATCAATGCCATGTGATATGATTCGCTTTTAAATATAAACTTCTAAATAAACTCTAATATTTCTAATGATCTGTGACAAAAGCGAAAACACACAAGATCAATGTATCATCTGAATAATGGCACTGCTGTCAAATGATGTCAATGCATCTCAGGGCATTCCAAAGTCGAAATTATTTACAAACATGAAATACATATATTCACAGTCACGTAAAAGTCTTTCTAACTCCGAAACAGGTAAATCGGAGCAAAGAAGATAGGATACACAAGGATGTTCTTATTTTTGAACATAATATAACAATACAAGTTTACACTTTAAAAGGTGCAAATAAACGAGAGCATGACGTGAAAGTATATCTTTATTTGGATACTAGATCATACTAGTATATACTAAGCTAAATCCAGATTGGTTATTAATATATTACATTACCCCCTCATTCAAAGGCACCTGTTAGTCATCCAATATAATGTGTCTACACATTTGTTTGGTGTGTTGATGTATGCAAGATGAAACAATTCTCGTATCACAATACAAGTGAATCTTGTAGCAATGTTTAAAATGAGCTGGCTAGAGACATCACTTTTATTTTTGTTTTTGCCAATCACACGCATACATCACATTAGGTAAAGCTATTACACGATTACTTATCACCAATATTGTATATAGTCAAAGCTAACCAAACCAAACTGATACAATATTGGGACTGAAAATGTAAACAGTTAGCGTTCCGCTAATAAATAACACTAACAACCCATTACGCCGTGCATAAATAAGCATTCCCATTGCCCACCAGCTATTTTCTTGTGTCTCCAAAAGGATGACTGTGCTAAAACTTTGCTCCGTCAACTACAGCAAGTGGTGGAGGGCGATGGCATGAAAAAATGTGCGCACATGGACAGACGACGTAAAGCAAAAGTTTAATCAAGACTTCATTGAGACTCTCTAAGCCAGCCAACCATATGAAAAACATGACGGCTATGATATGACCGGTAATAATCTTTGATAAAGCTGTATGTACACACTGATAAATTACAGTTGTTGCCGGTGTTGCTACTGTTTTCCTAGCCTGCTAGGACAGTATGACGTTTATCAATGTCAATTTCACTCCGATTCCCATTAAAGGACATTGCATTGCATTCAGCCAGAGCTGAGCGTAAACGCCGCACGAGTAAATCAACACTGGTTGTTGTTTTGGTACGCTCATATTTGCAGTCATACAATATATAGGAGTTTACGTAACGTTACGCAATCAGTGGCAAGTCATAAAATTCAAAATTGGTTTCTTGTTCACTTTATTGGAATACTTCATAAATTACACTAGTCCATCCACTCAGTTTGTGATATTTGATATTGATACCGGGTGTTCTACTATCAAAGAGATAAATCACTAGTTGGAAAACTGACTTCCTTCCAATAATGAGGGTTCTACAATGGCAGCGCAACGGCCGTTCACATGTTATTTAAGTATGTATTTTAGTGCTTTCTACTTATTTTCTTTGGTATCTCAAGCTCTATAATATTTCATTATAATTTATTCCATGAGCTAGTGCTCGATACTTGTGGAATAAATTATAATAAAAAATATGAGAGTTAAGATACAAAGATGTAAGCTATTTATCTATGTATTTACATAGTATTTGGGTATGAAATGCGGTTACTTTAAGACTAACTATATGACAATTCATCAAGTTGCTTGTAGAAGGATAACAACACAATTGAGTCTGTTCAGAACTGCATGCATTCCAATTATGTAACTCTAGCTAATGAGTTGACTAGTTAATTTGGTCTCATTTCAAAAGTACGCTAGGAAAAGGTAAGAAACCGTGAAGACTTATACCCTTAAATTTGGTTTCTTCGGACTACTTTTCGGGTTGCTTATTTTAGCACAAATGCAGAATATATAAGCATATAATATGCTAATCGTACTGACAAGTATTCATGCATGGATGAAAGAGTCAAAAAATGATTTTGAAGGTAAAATCTGAATTATTTGCTGAGTATGTATAGATGGCATTTACATTTTCACTTCTGTGCTTGCCCTAGCCTTAATGGTAGAACCGAAGCAAGTATTATCATATCCAACCCGAGAAAAGTTGCCTAATCAGATCGACCGGCGACCACGTGAACGTCTCGGTGGAAAATGGACAATGCTGCTGTTGTGCAATAATATTACGCTTCAGAGTAAACTTTCCCCATTACTTTCCATTTCAAAAGTCTTTATCGTATTTTACAGCTAAACTTGTTTGTTTCCTTCTTAGGTATTTATGTATAAAGCTGAGAGTTGTATGTATGAGCAATTAAAACTGACGACGAAAACTTTTCATAAGCTGGTTTTTCAGAAGGAAAATATTTCACTCTATAAAAGAGCCATGCTGGTCAAACATAATCACAGAAAGAGAAAGAATAAACGATTCCTATATGAACAAATGCCAATTTGCCTTTCTAATTTCTTTTCATTTTACGTTTCCAATATACATGTTGGTTCTTACAAGTAAATCTTACTTGAAAGAAAATTTAATGATAAAGCATCTCAGGATAGGTGAAAGTGGGATAAGTAATCTCTTATGACTGTCTATACCATAATACAAACATACCAAGTAGGATAATCCTTTCGTCCTCGTGCAATTGGACAAGGGATTAACTACGGAGTTATAATGAATCTGGAGGTAGATTCATTACAAATAATCACAGGTTCCTAACCTTGTCCTGTATTCGGACACGTTGCAGTGAGTTACATTGCAATACAAATTACTTGTTTCATGTAAAAAAACAAACAACATTTCTTTCATGACCTTCGCAGCTGCATGATCAATCAAATGAAGTTTCCTAAAACTTTGATCGATATTCAAACAAGTTATCAAGAAGTCCAGTTCCGACTTGTCATTCTTTTATTATTGAAAAAAAACGACGAATTCACACTAAATCTGTATTTGCGTTTTTTTCTGAATAAAAAATTCAATACCAAAATTCTGTACAGGAATGGCAATACCAGCATGCCCGCATGTAAACGTATTTTATATAATACTATATATTCATTTATTTAAGTTGTCTGCCTGCATCCTAAACAAACACTTACTTTGCTGCACGCTACAAGTGTTCTGAACAAATTTCTAGCAATCTTAACCCCCATCTAAAAGACCAGTAGCAAAAGCATTGATTTCCCATAATTCCGTCTTTCTCTTCAGTAGCCAATTCACTTGAAAATGGTATGGGCGAAAGTAGGGGTTTCTTCCACTGTATTACAAACATAACCTCTGTTTTCAAAATCTCTTTTACAACATTTCTTATGTATTATTACATGCGGTCAATGTAGTAAATGTAGCTGTGTCTTTATGGTGTCTGTGGTTGACATTGAGGATAACAAATAAAACACAGGATCGAGATCGAACTTCTCCAATCTTTCTATGTGTTCTGCTTCCTCTGCACGTACGAAATGCATGTATTGGCAATGCGATGAGCAGGGTGAAACATGTAAATAATGGTAAAAAAGAGCACATATTCATATAACACATGTAGCCAGGTTTCACTTTACGTATGTTGTATGATTTACATTTAAGAAACGAAAAAGTCTTTCGGTATATAATTCAATGTATCTGTTTCTCTAGCCCCAGTAGCTCTTCTCTTCTCTCTAGAAGCTCTTTTCTTTCTGCCCTCTAAAACCTGGAGAGCCTAGTAGGCTGGCTGTAGTTGAGCTGTAGACTTCATTGAAGCTGGTTCTAGCTTCTTTTCTCCTTTCAAAGAAGGAAACGGTATATGAGAAATCGTCTGCACTTCATTTCTCGTGGTCTCACAGTGTGTTGCAATTCCACCCTTAAGTCTGCCCCATCATCCTATTTGATTTCCCTTCAAAAACTAATTTCCTACCTTAATTCGTTACAAGTACGGAATATTGAAAAATTGGCAGGGTAGTGGTAAGTAAATTGAACTTCCAGACAGATTTAAAGTGAATTTCCACATTTGTGTATTGATTTTACCCGTGTCAAAAATTTAATTTAAAAAGTGCAAATGTTTAAATAAACTCGCTGAAACAGACATGTCGCTTACAGTGATTTTCTGCCAGTGAATTTTAAACTAAAAGCTAATTTACTTGTTCCACTTCCTTGTCAAGACTCTGCCACAAAGCTAATCAGACTTTTCAACTATCGTGGCTAATTTATACGAACCGTCTCAAGTTTACATATATAAAAGAGTAAAAACTTTTCCTGCATTGGGGTAAGTAGGGCTGCTCATGCTGTGAACAATATTACTCCATGTTACGTGACATTTTTCAGAATAAAAATAGTCTTGTGCAATTTCATTTTCTTTTCCCAAACGTGGTAATTTCGAATTATTTTACAATCAGGCAAAGGAGAGGCTAAGAACTCTTCATTTTTTGTGAACACAATTGTAAAACTCTGGTAATGAGCAGTGTCAGTTCCAAACTTGTAAAGTTATGACTGTATTAACTATGACTTTTAAAATTGAGACCTTGCTTGGAGCTCCTCATTATAAGAGCCAGAATATTGTTGGCAAACGAACAAAGGAGTGGAGTTGCTAGCTTAAGAAACTGTTTGTTTGGGCCTAGAATTCAAGCAAATCACAGATATTTTGCATGAATTAACTTAGTTCCGGAACTGATTACACATTCTGCTGGCTTCAAATAAAGGAGATCTCAATCTGAAACTGACTCAACCTCACTCATCTGACGTAGAAGGAAGAGGGGGCTTTCTTCTTGAGAAGGAAACGGTATGGTGATCATGATAATGGTTTATGTATGCATATTATGTGTATTTTGTAGCTTTCTATGTTCAACCATATAACATTAGCAAGCTGCCCTCCAAATGCTTTACAGTCGTTTGTGGGCATTTTGAAACATGTAGTTGAGAGGAAAAAATAGATTATTCTTATGTTATGCATAAGCATTTAGAAAATCCAAGATTTTGAAGTGAGCATTCATCTCCTTTAAGATGGAAACTGGGGTAAAGACGTTGTATGTAAATTTTACTTCCTCACAACGGAAAAAGGAGTAAGAAAAGTGGTGAAAGTTATTCAAGGTTCTGATAAATAGAACCCAACTCCCATATTCCTACTCCTCCACCGTACTACATAACTTGTTTCCCATTTTCACTGTAAGAAAAACCAGTTTCACCACAACATTCCACATTCCAATGTTTCGTAAAGTGAGTAAGAGAAAAGGAGTTGGGAGCCTGTGCAACTGCACTAGCACTCTACTCTGACTTTGCACTATTTCATTTCTTATCTTCAATTCAAATAAAAAGTCTTAGGTTTTTTTTCGTCTCTTCCTCCTTTGTGCTGTTCCCGTCTTCCGAAATTCTCTTCTCTCCCTTTCTAGCTACATATTTAACAACCTAAACATCCTCTTATGTGTGTAGTTTACAGGAACCGATTGTGTCTGAGAGTTTTTTTTGTAAGCATCTTTTTCTGAGTGGCTGAGCTATTTACAAAAGTGTGTACGCAACATAGAAAAAAAAGTATTTTATTGAGAAAAATCAGAGTGTCACTTGAGAACTGAGAAAGCAAAAGAAACATTGCTTTTAGTTTGCCGTGGGGCTAACAAAGATTCTTTTTGTAGAGTTGAAATGTTGAAAATCGGCTAAGTCTTCTTTTTGTTGACTTTATCGTTGGAATAAAGTTACTATTCTTACGCAATTCTTTTTCCTGTTGGGACTATCAAGCTTACAAACCTGGTATAAACATCATTTCATTAGAATTTACTATGTTTTGTGAGAGCTCAACCATATCCCCGTTTTGATTTCTTTTATCGACGAGTTTCAACCTTAAACTGAAATTGTGTGTAATCTTCCCAAGGCTGTGTTGAGGATATCAATCTTTTATTGTGATTTCCTAATCTTACAATTTCTAAGTTCCCAAATGGCAGCCATGAAACAGGATCCCGTTTTTTTGTCAGTGACTAATTTCCTATTTATTGGTTTTGTCAACGCGAATCCCTAGCATGATTTCTGCAGTGCGAAGCCAAAGTACAAGCTCTAAAAAGTAAAAGTCTCATTAGGAGTTTCATGAGCTGATATTATTTCTAGGTATTACATGGGTACATACCTATGCACTCTAGTTGTTTATCCCACCATCTTAATTTATATGGACACGGACATTGCACAAGGGAAAGTTCGCGTTTGTCATTCCTTACTTTTGTGCTAATGATAAAAATCTCTCTCCTGCCTCCCAAGGAGTAGCCATTGCGTAGTTCAGCTCTCAGCTCGTCCATCTTGGGATGCTAAGCGATGTGTTTTATTACATCAGCTTTTCATCAAGTGAAATTTACGATGTCTTAATGTCTCTCATAAAAACCTACAGAGAAACAAAGTAGCGGGGTCGAGAGAAGAGAGATTTCCGTGCGTAAACATGCAGCCCAAAAATCCCCATTTGATTATATACAGACTTGTCGACTCGTAAACTATTCAATTCTAAACTCTCCTCTCCCAAAAAACATATATGCAGCAACAAGGTAGAGGTGAAACAGCAACCATAATTCCCTCCTGTAGTTGTGCAGTGAATTGAAAGGCGGGGACAGCAGGATAATTAATCATGTTTGATTTACACATTAGCCAACTTTCACTTCACTGTCAGATTATAAATGTCTCAACCTCATTGATCCGAGATCCTATTACTGCTCTCGTTTTGCCCCCTTGTGCTCACAGCCATTCTCAACAATCCCTGCATTAAACAAGGATTTTCCCATATTATTGAATTTAAATCAAGTGACATGTTTACGCTTTCTAGGCAAAGATCGCAAGGGAACACAGTGAACTTTCCTACTCCTTGTTATAACAATAACGAATGTAATGGCAGTTTGGTTCCGTAAGCCCTTTGCTTGAGAGTAAAAAGGAAGGAAATATGTTATAAGTTTGCAAGGTCAAAATGGTACTCTCAAAAATTTATTACAAAAAGGGCGTGCATATCTAGGCCCACAATAAAGTGTCATGTCTGGGCCATTGTTCAAGAAATCTGGCTGTATTACAATGTACGTCACGAGATATTGTATTTCACTTCACAACTTTATGTCAACTTGGTTGCTAATTTCTGTATTGTTCATGCCACTACGAACAAACGAATATCATAGTTGTATAAGCTCTTATTTTTTACGGCTAATGCTCACAAGCGCAATGAGTTTTCATGGAAATGTGCGTAGTACTATGAGTAGCAGCTTTTAAGCTGTGCACGATTTGTAAAATGCAACTTTAATAGGAAATGACAAGGGCATTCAGGATGTCTTAACTAAAAGCTTGTGGAGATACACAGTACAAAGAATAACTCTCGTAAAAAGTTATTTGTTATCTAAAGTTGGGAATGTCTAGATAGGCGTAGGATATTTAACGATTTTGCTCATCTTCAAGTTATGAACATAAGAAATTGCGTCTACGGCATTCGTATCTGATTTCTGAGTTGAAAACTTTCACAAATTTCTCTGGCATGTTGAACAGGTAGAGAGATCTGAAGAAAATTTGATAAAAATTAAACTCTTCTATGTACATTTGGTCTAAGCTACTGATTGATGATAGGTGGGGAATTTCTAAGAAGATTAATTCCAAAATAGCTACGTCTTTTCCGAGTACCTGCTTGGGACAGGATTGAAAGTGATTAGAAATTATAATGAAATGAATATTGTATCCGGGGAAATTGAAATTTGACTACGTCTTAAGCACTCCCCTGACGAAACACTTCAGAAAAGGGATGCTGAACGCTATTTATGAATATTCTCGGCGACTTGACTTGACGTAACCTCTACTCCACACAACTGGGATTTGATCAGAAGTCGTTATAAGATGATTAAGAGTTTACAGTTCAGTCGTGATTAATAAAATTTAAATTCTGGAGGATGGGTAAATTAAATTAGGTAAATTCGTTCATCCTTTTGACGTATTACTCCCAGTACATTAAGATGATGACGAATAAAGTACTTTTTTCGAAATAAAATTTCAACTTATTGAAGACTTTAGTTACGGCCAAGTATTTATCATCGAAGTACTTATCGCAAATACTACTATGTACTTGGTATTCTATATTTTTCTATATGATTTCAAGGGATAGGAAACTGATAGCGAGTGTAAGGGAAGTATTGGAAAGTAAGATTCATTCATAATGATTTGGTCAGTGAAGCGGAAGGAAGAAAAATATGTTGTGGAACGAACCTTGCCTTTATAGATAAAATCTGAAACTCTGCTTTATAAACCATAGATTCACAATCAACTCGGTGAAGTCATTGAAGTGAAAAACATTTCCGCAGTTCTGCTTCCAGCAAATACTTTTTTGTAGGGTATAGCAGTTACCCCCAAAGCTAATAGCATCTGGAAATTTCATTGACGTCCTTAGGAAATGTTTTCTCTCATATTTCGATTTGCTGTTTTCAGTTTGTCTGAACTGAAGATCCTTGTCTAGTTATTACGAAGCAGCATCACATCCTGGCTAACCCTTCTGATATGGTATACATGTCGAGCTGTAGATTGGATTTGTAACCATACTGACGTATCTAACCACCTATATAACATTGTTCTGTACTATCTTTAATCCCATTAATCAGCGTGGGCACTATAAACATGTAATAATTACAGATGTACATGCTTACAATTACTCATGCTTTGGAAAATGGCATCATGATTCGTTTTACTCTCCGATAATTCTCCACATCATAATTTCTAATTATCAAGAATAAAAACACTTGTGCTGGGAGAACAACTAAAGCTATTTTAAGGTTATGATCATGGACATGTGGTTACGGTTAATCACTTGGATTAATGTGATTTATCAACTACGCTAACTAACAGAACGTATGGACAATATAAGCATGCTATGATTAAAATGAATTTGGTTAACATTCGGTATAATTGTTTAGCTTTTTAAAATACTGTCATTTTTTCTCAATATGCAATTATAATGAAAGTACACGTGTCGTAGAATACTTGAACATTGGTGAAACGCTTTTATACATAGTTTGTGTAAAAGGGTGTCTTGTTAAAAGCAAAGCATCTTTTAAGAATTATTTCAGGTACCAAAAGTTTAAAAAAAAATATATTGTACATTTTGCATGCTGACTTGACTTTTCTACATGGCATTGAGATCAAAGTACTTTTTCCATGTATTGCACAAATAGAGTAAATTGTCAACCGAATGAAGCTCTGAATTGACTAAATTTTGAATGACAGAGATAAACCATGTGTTTCAGTTCAAAAACCAAGTTTGTAAAAGTTGCCTTGAAGCATCAACTCTAAAACAATTCAAACGGCGCAAAAAGTAATACTATTTATGTTGTATGTTACAAAAGCATGATGCGCTGCATCTGCATACAAATTCTCATTTTGCTCTTACTTTTTTAAAGAATTAATAGAAATGTTTGTGCAAGACTTTGGAACGTATTGAGCTTGTTTATTCTTTCAGTATCTGTAGAAACAGTAAGTTTTATAAATAGTACCATTACGTGCCTTACTTTCCATTTTCTTTCCATTTAATGATATTTTTAACAAAAAAGAGATTACAATTGCAGTGGCTTAATCGTGCTCAATATTCACATTATGCAATGCACCCACAGCTATTTGTCCAGAAAATTCATCTGTGATCCAAGTCTTGTATTTTTGCTCAAAGTTATTAAAAACCCGTTCCAATTTTAAATTTGTGTAGACTGTGTAGTTTTATTACAAAAAACGTGATGTCCGCACTCAAGACTGAAGTAAAACCATTTTCATTCGCTTCACCTCCGAGCAATGTCTGAGTAGAGGTATCAGGGCTACCCAATCCCGAGATTCACATTTACTAATAGGAAAACTGTTCTCCTTTCAAAGAATATTGGGATCAGTTTTCTCTTTTTTCGTTTACTGTCTCTACTCCGCTTACAAGTCATCATCCGATACTGGAATGATAGCCGCTAGCTAATTGTAAGTAAAGGAACACGACATGAGGATTTAATAATTGCTTCAATTTTTTCCATGTCACGTTGACACTGGCTTACAACCGTGGTGTCTGAGATTGGCAAAGTCGATTACCGAAGTCCATGAAAATTGCCAAGTTCATACAAGTTCCTTTCTGTGGACAATGGCAAAACATAATATTTACCACTTTCTTGTTAGTTCTCCTTAATGGTAGGCAAAATGTATGATATAGCATTTGCAAATGTATCAATGTGTACAGCATAGGCGAGAACATCCTAGATAGATGTCTTCATCAAATTATAAGCACTATAGTACCGCTCTGGGATTTTGAGGTTGTAAATCCTATTCAGAAAATCGGAGCACCTGATATATCCCACTTAATTTATTAATATTTATTTACTAGGCTTTTAAATTTTCATGAAATGTTAACAACATTTACTATTTAAGAGCTTGCCAACTTCAACCTAATTTTCATTTGCCAAACTTACGAGATAATGAATTCTTAAAACACATTTTCAAAGTCAGCTTGTAAACTCCGTTTTTTGGAAAAGATTCAGTTATCAATGACACTAGAATTGCACCCTTCATCTTCGTCGTATTACTAATAACTTTAAAAGTATCGCTTTACCTTCAGCCTTTTATTCGATAGACTTGTTTACGTCTATACTGTCCATGACATTTGTACATGAGAAGGTCAGACTCCTGATAAGGTGACCAAAGCTCTACTTTCGCCATTCTTTCATACTTTTACTTCCATTGTCGCTTTTATTCTTTTGAAAACCGACACACGTGAAGCCAGAAGAATTAGTAGAACCTAAAAATAGCCGTTTACTCACACAATGTCACCCAAACTATCCGAGAAAGGAACTATTCTTTGTCCTTTTATTGTCGTGTTAATTCCGTGTGTTGGCGCCACAAAAGGTAAATTTCTTCCTTAAACATTTTCACATAGCCTTCAGCCATTTTAATGCTTGTGCACTATTGTACACTCGCTGCCTTTTCATCACATAGTAGCCGAAATCACATTGTAAGATTCGGTTAGACGATTTATTGTTATTCTCAGTTTCGACAACAATAAGACTCGTTTCTGATAAATGAAGCGGATATCTACGTGAAATTTGTAGTGTTTATTGTTCACTATATTTGATATGATGTGATTGAGGTCCAAAGGTAGGTACTCCTACATCCTACATGATCAATAATAGTTTTATTGTATGCAAGTACACATGCATACTATCCCATATCTCATAATTCCGATTCATTTATAAGGTGATGAAAAGCAGATTGCTTCATGTGGCGAAATTGATGAGTATCACCCCACAATTATATTAGCGGTGTGTCGTAAGGAATTTTCACCGATGACTGATTTAATTCACCATGTCAAAAGTGAACTCTACTAAAAGTGAGTCAGCCTGAGCTCTTTTGATGTTGATGCTTGGCTGATCCCACAGTTGCTTTAGCTGCCTTAAACAATTGTGTATCTATGATGACCGGAAATTGTATGAATGGTCTTGATTTCTTTACGAAAGGAGAGACAGACGAAAGGAAAGCATGAGCACGTGGGAAAAAGTAAACTCCACCATTTCCATATTGTACACGCTCAACTCGTATAAAATTATCTTTACAAAACACCGAACTATCTGTAATGTTGGGAGTTTTCAGAATGGAAACGTACGCAGCATGAGAAAACTCAATCAATCAATCCAGACACATTGAAGGCGAAGAAAAATAAATAAAGAGAAGAAATAAATCCAGATTTTCGATTCCGCTCCATATTTTTTCATATCTCTCTCTCTCACTACTGAGCTATCTCAACCGTGACAGTAAATCATTCATTCAACCGTTTTTACATTGAATACAATGATTATTACATACGCATCCGAACGAAGCCATTCATTTCTTTATATACATTTCTTCCTGCCTTTACTACTTATTTACGTCTTTTTTATTACATTCAGCGAACTCTTTTCTTTTATGATATTTGATCGAAATGTTCATTCTTTGTAGCTTTCACCTGTAGTGTGTACTTTGTACTATCGAAAGCCGAAAATACCAAATTGCATTCAACAGAACAATTTAAAGTATTTGAGATCAAATAGAAATAAACCTACTGATGTGGTGATCCGAATAAATACACATTAGGAACTCATAGATATTAAAAGAATCCATTGAATAACTTAAGTTACTTGAGTTCAAAACGGTATTCTGTTGAAATTCATACATTTCAATGGAATTTCTTCTCGAGCACCATAGAAAGATTGTTGAACTTCATTTTAAGCGTTTCATGTGGTTCATTCAGCTAATAACTAATCCACCAAAAAAGCGTCCTCAAGCACGTTACACCTCCACCCACCTGCTACTCACGAGTCTCTCTCTCATAGTTCTCACAATGATGATTGGAAATGCACATATTGTGTGTGCATTAGCTAAAGTGATTGCCTGATAAGGGGTTGCTGGACTGTGGACTGGACTAGCTGTGTAGAAATTAACTGGATTATAAGAAATGTTAGTTCGAAAACAAATGACATAGGAATATTGGACCATCAATTTTTGCCGCTGAGTGAATGGTTTTAGACATTTATGCACTTGATAGTTGGATAATACTATTATAAAATGTTGAGTAAATATTTACTCCACGCTGCCAAACTCTTTCTTCATTTCGATATCCAAACAAGTGAAATTGACATATTGATCTAGTGATGAATTGGTTCATGAAAACCTTCAGTTTCTTTAATGAAAGTGTTAGTGTGGGTGGCTGGAATTAGAAAGAAAATTGTGTGGGAGTAGTTAGAACGAGAGATTAGTAACTTAGCTTTACTTCCTATTTTTGCATTGTGGCTTTGTGTTTTTGTTTCTCATAAGCATGTCATTCATTCAGACGCGAAGAGATGAACATAAAAATTTCTGGTAGCTGTAAATGCCCGGGGTTGACCGCAATTCATCCTTTTCCGTATAGGTCACGTGAATATTAAAATATTCAACGGAGAAACAGCCTAATAAGTTATAATTAAACTTTTCTTTCGAACAACTTATTAATGGAATAAAATGATGTGTCAAAACATTGTAGAAAAATAATTTAGTTATCCTAGCTTGTGGGGTAGGCTTTGGTTGACAGTTACTCTTCGAAGACGCTGTTGTTTGGGTTTTCATCTCTGGCTCATAATGTAGTCGAGTGTGTTGATCCATTAACAATTCCTGTGTTGTGTACAAACAAACATTCCCTATCTTCAGAAACCAAATGAATGGTTTATTATTATAAGTAGTACACAAATTACAACGCAGATTGTTTTTTCACTCGGCCGCCGGAAGGATAGAATGACAGGATAAACATGTCTCAAAAATCCCAGCAGTGACAGCACCACTTACTTGGTGTTAGTAGACAAAACATGAAGAAGCAAGAGGTGAAGGAATGTCATTGTGATTATTCTTATTTCTTTTCCGTCGTGTAATGAATGAATGGAATATTAAATCGCAACGGAAATCATTCTTGGGATAGGGAGACAAAAACACGAGACTTTTTATGGTAAAAATATTCGAAAGTAGATCGGATATTGGATATGGGGGGTTAATAAATAACGTGATATTAATCTAACCGACATCCGGCTCCATAACCGGAAGCTACAAGATTTCACTATTAATCAACCACATATCCTCAAGAGTCTTTCTATTTGATATCGTGAGTATCACATGACTTACGCAAT
>JAANSM010000245.1:0-35156 GCA_036850725.1 Orchesella villosa | reverse complement strand
CCTTCCTTGCCTGTCTGCATACCTTTATTTACCATACATCCAACATTTATCCATACTACTTAGAAATTAGCACAAAACATAAGCTACAGTTCTAGATAAAACAAAGGGAATGACAAAACCGAAAGCCGCTTGTAAAACCGGAAGAGCAAACATTCCTTTTAATCTCTGGATTTTTCTCCGACTCTCCTGCAAAATTCTACATTATATCTCATTCTACAATAGGAGTAGGGTTATAGCAGAGTTAGGAATCTGAATGTGAGCTTTTGGATCACTTCATTTGATCAAGATTTGTTGGTTGACCACTTTAGTAGCGTTAGTCAAACAGGATATAATATAATGAAATACTTGGATAAGGTACAAAACAATGTGGAGAACACTCCACGTTTTATGTGGACCCAGAATATTGAGCCACGTCGTTACAGAGCTACTGGCTTAGTATTTTATTCCACCGACGAATATTTAACCAAGAGCTCTGTAATTGCAGTTGAGGATTATAATACAAGGTTGTACTGGAATAATCCGGATGAGCCCCTATCACATTTGTAACATGGAATGGGAGGGATACGAAATAACAAAGTCGTTAATTGAAAAAGTTGCCATTTTCTTGTGTCTCGTTCTTAATTCCTCTCTTTCTCCCATTTATTTCCCCTCTTGAGAAAGGAAGAAGGTGCAATACAAAGCGGAGCGTAATTCGCAACGGAATTCTCATGAGAAATTCATATTGCTATTCATGAGAAATGATATCATAAGATGTACGCAGAAATATTTTTTCATGCTGAGCACGGCTTACATGAGCTCAAGTACTGAGAAACAAGGATATTTTTTTGCGTTCCAGACAAGAACTTCCAGTCTTTTTTCTCTTCCTTTTTTGTTTATTCCTTTTCTCATACCAATTTACCTTTCACACGTCGCAAAACACATAATACGACATAATATCCGGTCATATTCAACATTCTTATATAAATGTAAATACCTGAAGTTATTTTTTTCACCGTAAACAAGCAAAAAATTGTCGACGAGACGCTGGAAGGTAATGACGTTTACAGACCCACCTCGTTAAAGTGATGTCATATGAGTCATATGATGAGTTCGGCGGAGATTAAAACTACGTCGCATTTTCATCCGAGGCTACTGCTCCTCTGGCTAGACGAACGGACGTTTGGATATGAAAATGACGATGTTATATGGTTCACGAAAACAAACAAAAACAAATATCACACCACCACTACAAACCAAAAGATATGCTTTAATGTAGGTAAAAGTGTTGCTGGTGACGGTGACAAGAGGAAATATGAAATATTATGGAATATTACGCCGTGATGAGTGTGCTTGTGGTTCGTACCTCCACTCAGCTTCTCCCACAAGCTCTTAAAACCGTCCCATTTCCTAATTAGACATATGAGAAATGGACAAAGGCAATTTGTTTTATCTCTTGTCATTATCTTGATGAAAGTGAAGTAAAGTGTGTGTGTAATGACGCTGCTGAGTCTTCTGACATACTAACTCTCTCCTCCCTTTCTAAGTTGGAAGTGAGCATATTAATATCCCACTTCTTGTCCTGTAAAACACGTACGTCTTGCTTCAGGCTAATTTAAAACTAAGCTGGAACTAGATATTTGTAGATTTTGTTAGTAAACCTCATGCATATGCATATTATGTAAGAAAAAGCTAGTTTGCTACGCAATTAAATAGAGCGTCGGGCTACGGTTATTTGTTTATTGTACTATAGGTTTAGTAGGGGGTGGAACGGGTCATTAATTTTGATGATTTTAGGTATATTGATATACACGTGTTCTCTTGCAATTTCTTGAGTTAATACGTATACTATGTTATTATGTAGTATTATTTTGTTATGTAAAGACCATCCGGATTCTACGCAGTAAAGGAAGACTGCTGGGCTTTTCTGCAAAATTGGCTCAATTTTCAGTGAATGTACGGAGGACCAGCACACCACCTAAATCATCAAAGAAGAAATTTGTTCTTGTTTCCCATATTTTTCCTAATTGCGGTTTATAGCTACTCTGAAGCTATTTCCCTACACACCATAAAACTTCATAATAATGATTTTTTATACAACGTACTTAATATACTATGAAACTTTGTAAATCTTCTTGTGTGGGTTGAATTGATTCTGAGCTCAAGACAGCAAATACTGCATTGCAAATCACAACTCAACAAAATAATATTTTGTAAACTATCAACTATTCCAAATCACAAACATTGAATATTCAAGCGTAGGCTGTTATAAGGCACAGGTTTACAAACCATGAAATTAATAATTCCAAATCTTCCTAATTTTTCAATGACACTTTCAGCTTTTGATTTCACTTGTTTACAATGTTTGGATAGGAGCAACTAACAAATTATTATACACACAAGTACTTTTTTTTGTTTTTACAGTATTTTTTAAAAATTTCCATAATAAAAGTCATATATTATTTTTTCCTAAACTCGTAATAGTAAATAATAATAACCTACTTTCAACATTTAATGCAGTTATGTTCTCTATTTTGGCTTCCTCCAAGTAATTTTCCATGGAGGAATATGTTTCAGAAGTTCGTATCGTATAGGGTTATATTTATGTTATATTGTTGCATGATTTTTCGCTTCAAGCAGGCGCTAATGCCACTACAAATCAGTTGTAACTTTCTCTCCAATTTTGAATTTTCTCATATACTTCAAATATTGCTTTTTGCTTACGTATTCTAGTTGAGTGAGCACTGATGAGTCACTGAGCACCAGTGTTATGAAACTGCATTAAATTGAACCTTTGAACTTGGTTATAGCAATGATGTTATATATTAGTATGTGATATACAAACGTAAATCGAAAAAATAGATCTGATTCATGAAGTGGAATAGTTGATAGTATCAGAAAATGTTCCATGTTTCCAACTCCCATCCAAACACAATTTAAGGTCATCCCAAACCCATTTTCGAAACATTTCTTTGCACCATTTCTTAAGAGCATTTGCAATATATTTATATATATACTCATCATGACGTTGTTGATGCAAAAAGGCGTGTGTGTGTGGTGTGTATCGTGTGTCAGGGTTGACATAAAGGAAAAGTTATAAGAAAACTTGTAATGTTTTGTGTGTGTACAACACGGAAAGTTTCCAACCCTCATAAATTAATGAGGATTAAGAAAGTAAACCTGTCGCATAATTCGGGGCTGTGGTGTGAGTTACATTCTCGTGATGCTATTTAGCCCAATAATATTTGTCACTTAAAGTATGAGCGTATGTGTGTCGTGTACAATATACATGTTTTTATCTTATCCATTGAATTGACTCTTCTCTCTCTCTCCGATAATTTCAGATGCGGAACGAAAACTTGGAGCTGGCCCAAAGTAGTGGCAGTGATTCAAGCCCCAGTTGGGCATCCGCTACACCCAAGGCTTCCACATTCAATTTTGATTTCGCCCAAAGTCAGACGGTCGATGACCTCACGTCACAGTTTAAAGTAAGTATCTTGTCTATAGTATAAAGTAATCAAGTTAATCCATTAAGCCTAAAAATGATATTACACTTTCCAACCAACCAAACTTTTCCTTTTTAAATTGCAATATATCCCATTTTACCCATTCTTCTTCTTGAGTGCACGCTAATGACCTCCCCTGCAAACTACAACGCCATCAAACGAATCTCCAAATTCCTTTTTAATGCTGAATTAATATTTCTCCCACAAAAACCGAGAAAGTTGACGGTCGGCCAAAGCATAAAACCAATTTATCCTACTCTTTTCTCGAAACATCTGTCTATTGTGTATAACCAGCCACCAGCTGATCTTCAATGTTAATCTGATTAATCTCCCCTTTTAAGACGGTTAAGTAATTATTAAACTAAATTAACACTAAAAATCCCTCTTTTTAAGGCTATCTTAAGGCCAAGCCGGAGCAGTGAAGGCCTCACCGAAGGTTCTGGGGGCAATGTCACCATTGCAGAAGAAAGCAAAAGCGGGACAAGTGGCGACAACAGCCAGTACTTGTATCCTTCTACTTCCCATAGTAAGTCTATTGAATATGGGTCTGGGGATCATCTGGAAAGCTCCTGTTCAAGTTCAGGTGGAGGAGGTATGTATTGTTTTATTAGAGGGCTGTTCTATATCTATATATCTATTATGTATTTCTGTATTTCCTTTTTATTTGATCGCTTTTGATAAGGGATTTAAGATAATAGGAATAAAACCCTTGAGAAAATATTACTCCTGTGAAGGGTATTCTAAATTTGCTTTTCTTATAGAGAAAAATCCGCTCCAGCTTATGTGAAAAGCTCGTAATCATATTTCAGATTTACATTTTCTTAAAGCTTAAAGAAATAGCGCATATTCTGTGTACTTTCTTATACATTTGCAAATCCCTTCCTAGCACTCAAGGATGCAAATCTCAAGGCATGCATTTGTATTTCGTTTATAAATAAACTTTAGGCATTTCTAGTATTGTAGTTGTGAAAGTTTTCGTTAGAATCTGCAAGCAAATAATTTTAAAGATGTGAAAATTTCATTTTATCCTTAGGCACTTTTCCAGACTTCATAGAATAGAATGTATGGCTTTCATAGAACATGAATTTATTGAACAATACTGTTTTATTTACGTTTCAACAGAATCCAGCAAGAAACTTGGGCTTGGGAAAGAGTCCAAGATTGCGAGATTTCTGAGAAGGACGCAGAGTGCAAATGATGACCATTCCGTTTGTATGGTGAGTTGTGTTTCGAATTTTGTTTATTTTGTTACAAATTCAATTCTCTGCCGAAGTCACACTACTTTTTATGCAATACACAGTAGTTTTGCACATGCTGGTCTAATATTTTGAGACTTTTCTGCTTAACTGTTATCTTCATAAACTTTTCGTAGTGTCAGTCAGTCAACAAAAAATTACAAAACGGGGTTTGTCTGGTTCCAAGAATAACAGTTTTTGCTTCAATTTCATGTTTATTGACTCTAACAAAGCCGTGTCTTGGAAAGAGTTATGTAATGTATGAATGTAAGGCGAAAGGTCACCAAATCGTGGCATGGCATATACATTTGTAAAGTTGTAAAGCACATACATGGACATTTTAACAGACAGTTGAGATATGTTACTGTCTTGGAAATTCCTATTTCCTGTCAGATAATGCTGAAGTGTTTGATTTGAATACTTGAAAGTGTGATGCTATTTTTATCTTTTTCTTCTTTCACCTTCATTTCATTCGTACTTTCTTTGCATATCTGATATCAGACACTCCGAATTTGAATAATGTAAAGCTACTAGACGACATTCTTGAGTAGAGATGAGACGCTTCCTATTTTGTGAAGTTTTTAGGAAGTCGTGCTATACTGAAGGTTTTCGTTACAGTTAGGTGAGAAACGGTTTAGGGGCGATGTGAAAAATCCAAAAATAACTTTGGTTCTATCTGTCTAGAAATAAAGTTTGGGTATCAAAACGTACCTCTCTAATTCGCTACCTTGAACTTTACTGAAATATTATAGCTATCAAATGAGACGCCTTCAGCTTCATATTACAAGCATATATTAGAGAATGTATAGATATATTTTGTACTTGTCGTAAAACAACGTGAAATACACGCGGTCAATCAATCCAACTTTGATGTTGTGTCTGCAAAACCATGAAAGAGAAAATTGAAGTCTAGAACCGATGGAAACTTATGATTACATACGACATACGTAATCAAATTCAATGGCGATTTGGCTTTTGGCAACCAACCATTCGTTTTCGTTAGGCAATTTTTTTAAATTACGCATCATCACACACTATGATTTAAAGTGGCCTTGAATTAGGATCCTGTCGTGTAGGCAGGTAGACGCGATTGTCATTTCTACAAATGATAAACTTCATGAACATCCAGACTCAGTGTCAGTATTATACTACGACGGATGACGGATCATTTAATGATAACGATAACTATCGGTATCGGTCCGGTGCGCAGTGGTTAGATAAAGTAACAAGCTCCTTTGATCTATTTCAATCGTATATGTTAAAAGTGAGATTGGAATCCCCACTTATGATTAGATTTCAAAGCAAAAACTTTCCCTTTGCTCGGCTACCATTCACTTCAACTCCAGAAGGCTTTAGTGACGACCGGCGAGTAGGATGGATCCGTTGGTAGAGTAATGCTCGCTGATGTGAAAATGAGCTTGAAGGGAAAAGTGAGTAGGCAGCATGTAGCATAGTCATTTTTCTAGATACAATTACATACCGAATACAGCGTTTGTTGAGTGTTACCACTCCGTTTATAAATCCAAGCTTCAAAGCGTATGTTTATTAGAAATATTACAAGTACTTTTTGGAATCTTTCTAGTAGCAAAGCAACTACATTTACATCTTTACATGAGGGAAAGCACTAAATTGAGATTTGCATTGGAATTTAGAATTTGAGTAACAAAAAATATAATTTATACTCATACTGCCTCTTTGCCAGTTTCATTTCATGAGAACCGTAATCGGTGTCTCGGTGTTATTTAGGGAACATTTTCTGTTGAATAGTCATGGGAGAACAAAACCTATCCTTTATCAAATAACACACATGTCATTTAACACCCTGAAATATAAGTGCTGCTCGCAATAAAATAAAACATCAATCATACAGTGCTCAACAAAGTGAACGCAATAATAGCTTTCAATGCCATTTTTTATACTATATCATGTATTATGTATATCATATCATGCCAGCAAATGACATTGCTAAATGCCAAGGGAGAACCTTTTGCAAACGAGGGAACAATAATAGCTGGAGAAATATTGAGTAACATCTTATGCAATCTTGAGACTTTGTACTTTGGGCACTGTTACAGTTTATAGTTATCTACTCTGTTATTACTTAATAGGCCAGTTCTATAGGTGTGGAGCAAAGACATTGTATTCTGTAATAAATCATTTGCACATTCCATGACATATTACTTATGTAAGATGTTGATATGATACGGTGTAACGTAACCCATCTTCGTCATATAATATAAAAACATAATTGTATAGGACATCGTCTTGTTTCTTACATCTTTGTATAGCCTATAGTTTTAATTGGTTCTCGGTATTTTTAGGCATCCGGTAAACAAAAGCGTTGTAATCATGATCATGTTTTAATGAAACCCTTACGATGCGTCATGCCTTTGTACTCAAGATCATAACGACATTGACAAGACCTTACATCTCATTTGATACTTCTGTACTTTCTGTAGGCGAAGAAATTATATTAATTAGAAATGTTGTGGTGGTTGGATGGTGGATCAAAGATAGGGCTAAAGCAATTAGATTACTTGATTTAATATACTCGCTTTCAAACGCGCTCTTACAATATTATTAATATGTAATGGAAGCCTTACACAAAAAAATTCACATCATCACGTCAGTTTTGATGAAAGGAAAAGTAAAAATGGCCCATTAGGAACTACTACCACGCATCGTCGATCAGTTTCTTCCTGAAGGTAGTACGATATAAGGTTAAGGGGCATAACTGTTTACTAATAACATGTATATACGACGTTGAATCTCTACGCTGTCAAACAAATCCTTATTGGAAACGAAAAAAGAGAACTTTATTTCTTAGAATTTGCTACAGTACGTCGGCTTCCTATTGAATTTGTATTATGAAATCTGATTATACTATTATGATACATATTCCTTACATGATTAGTTTCGCCTTTTTGTGTAATCTCGAGGAAATGTTTTGTGCGTTACGTTTTTCATGTAGCCAAGTCAAGCAAATAAGCTTTCAATCCATTCTGCTAGTCAATCAAAAGGGAAAATTATGTGAGGGCCTTATTTGATGTCTTTGTGTAAAAGTAGCCCTTTCAGAAAATATTCCCATTGAATAAATATGAATTAACAAGATAATCACAACCAGGAAAAATTGAGGAAAGGAAACCTGAAGAAATCGAATTAATTTTTGTTGGAAGGAATCCCCTATATAATATGTGAGGAAAAGCGTAAAAAGATTATATTATTCTTGAACGAATGTAGTACCAAGTTTCCAAGGTAGGTGGGTGAGCTGTGCAGGCGGTAGGCAGGGTTGTGGATAGTGGATGAAATTGAATAATGTATGTGTAAGACTTTCAATAAAAGATATCCAGCAGTCCACATTTTCCATATTCGTAAGTGGTTTCAACAAGATAAAAAAGTTTTGTTATGCTTGTTGCATTTCAATTCAATCGCGACTACGTCTACGTCTCGTCTCTCCTTTCTCTCTCACTTTCGCTGTCGAAAGTGCGGAAAAGAAAGTCTCGTTACAAAGTCTTGGGAAGGATATGAGGCAGTTTGAGAAATTATTTTTTCCTTATTTAGCGCAAAAGGCAACAAAGTCCGGTGATGCATGAGCTATGTGTATGCTTCGCTGGTTACGTTTTCCGGCACCTCAAACATGTGTCTATCCATGAGTATAAGAGATGAGCAAGCTCCTGCTTCCATAATTGCGGAATACTTGAGTAGGCTTAAGCTCTCCGCTACATAGGTATAAAATATAAGCTCCCGTGTCAAAGCTTTTTGTATATAAGCGTTCATATCCCATTTATGCATAATAATGCATCCGGTGTGTATCCTTAAGAATGAAAATGCCAAAGGACCACGATTTCAATTTAGATCTCGCTTTCCACAAACGTACTTTCACCAAGCTGTGCTTTATTTATAGGCGGAAGGGATAAACCTTCATATAGTATATAATATTCTGTTGTCCTATGATTTACCTCGAAAAATGCCCGGATAGGGATATGCACAAGCATTTCTACCTCTGTTATTTTTACATTTACGCCCTGGACGAGAAGGCCACTTAGATTCTATATAGTTTTCAGAGTCACCTAGCTTTCACTTCCCTTTCCTTTTCCATTCGACGAGTTCCTGCTGAGTTCTATTTTTAGCATCTTTTTGGTCTCCCTTAAATCTCCAGCAAAGGAATTGTATTACAATGCTACTAAATTTACTCTTTACTACTTTTAAATTATTCTCACTGTAGCCCACTATCACAAAGCTTTCTCCTGGACTCCTTTTATATTCAATTTTATGTCGTTCTGTTGTGTCTCCAATGCGTACTTGCTTTGAATACGGAAAATTTGATGTGTTATTTGAATGCTACGTCGTAGACAAAGGAAGAAAATAAAAGAAAGCAGAACGAAGTATATATTGAGAGAATGAAATAAAAGGGAAAGCTGTGCTGTAATTTGTGTAATGATGAGCTACCACTGCATGGTTTCCGTGTGTGAAAACTGAAACGAGAAGTATTGATTGTCCCAGCAAATTGAAATGGTTTGAAGGAGAAAGCCTGTATGGGAGCTACCTATTGCGTACCTCTCTAGAGTGTGCTCAGTGCTCATTTTTCCCTCCTAGCTAAACCAACCAACTATTTTAATGATTTTTTCTCCCGTCTTTTGTAGGCAAATATATAGGTAGATATTCACTTTAAGGATAAGGAATAACATAACATGGGATTAGTTACGAAACTCCTATTAAGATGGGCGTACTTTGTACTCAAAAACAAATTACGCTTTTATGGAATAAGTTCTTTGTGTACTCACTTTCTTTGTGAAATATAAGAACGGCCTTGTTATGTGTTATGTAAAAAGTCTCGCATATAGGAAGACTTATTTTTCAGATGAAATGATTGCATTTTTCTTAGAAGGAGTTCAATTGATGGAATAGAACTGCCTTCGATCGTTTCTCGTAGATGGGGGAACACCAATTTTCAATCGTGATACACTATAGATAACACAAAATGTTAGGGTTTTAAGTTAAGTGGACGGGAGTAGTTTGTAGTACTCAATGATAAAAGTTGGAGCATTAAACTATTTACTTCATTCCTTAGTTCTGAATCCGAATGGGTTTTCGATTACCTCAGTAAGTTAATGCTTTCCATTCTACAGCATTAGACGTTTTTCATGGTTTACATTCAATGCCTGTATGCTGTGTTTTGATATTAATAAAAAAGCTTCCTATATGATGATAGGAAATCAGTAGGGAGTAGGGACTCCTTTTCCAAAAGTCGAATCATGGCTATTTTGGGAATGCAGTCTGGGTACTTTGTAAGCACCACAAAAACACATTTTTCTTACTCCCAGCATGAATGGATATAAGCCACTTTTGAGTATATTGCGGTTACAAAAGATCTAATGTGATCGTGAGAAGCGGCTATTTTTGTTCCACAGCAAATACTTAAATTTTCTACATGGTGGCAGCAGCTTATCAACTATTTTATGGTTTTGTTGATATTATCCGTCTGAGACTTTCCCACAGTTTAACCAGCCCTTAGAATATTGTGTTCAATTTTTAATTTCAGTTTTGTAGTGGACAAGTAGGGCTTATATGAAATCCTTATGGATCGCACCAAAGTAACTTTTTGTGTGTGGAAAATCATATATATTTGGAGGGCTATTTTATATGGTATTGTACATGAAGAAAATAAACTTTTTGTGAATAGCTGATAGTGGACAGTCATTGAACAGCGTGTCAAACTGCTACTATATTGTAATCCTGGCTTACTTGTGATGATAAACGATAGACGGTGGTTAGCTGCTTTTTCTATAGAGTCAAATTAAATTGAGAAGAGCAAACCTTGCTGTCAAATGAAGGTTAGCACAAGGATTTAATTTTTCATACAAAAGTGTATAACCGTAAAGCTTTTGTGTAAGCCCAGCTCACTGTCACAAACTGTTGTCAAAAAAGTCCTTTTGTAAAGAAACCTGATAATATAGGTAGCCATAGGTCAGTCCACATGTTGAAAGTACGTGCCTGATAGAACACAGAGGTAGTATGGTCGTGGCCACAACGTGACATTGCATTGTAGAAATCATCACAAAGGAAAATTATGACCTGCTGGGTTTCTTCATATAATTTCAATGATGTGGAGCCCCTCGCAAGTCAATTTATTATTTTGAATCTTTGTTGTTAGCAGCATGCATGTCATTCATTGTCCAGTTAAAGTGGCTAGGCACATGCTTGTGGTTTTAAAATTGAGTGGGAGTGAGCTACACATCATGATTCATGAATTTCCCAGCAATTTTAAGGTTTTCTAACAGAAACAGTAGACTAGAAAGTCTGTAATGCAGTAGCACATATATCTGGTAAGAATTTAATACACGTGGGGAAGACCGCAGAAAGCACATGTATGTTCACTAGTGAGCCCCTTGTTTTTCCTGAAAATTTAATAATTAATAACCACGTCTTCAAATGAAATTTACGGACGAAACAAAATGCTTCTGGAATAGGTGTGATTCATTATGAGGTGTTCAAGGCGCACATTAAAGTTAACGTGATGGTTGAGACTTGAGGATTCGACTGTGGTGTTTTGTTGATGTAGAAAACACTCAAGTTCAATGTTTATCAAACAATAAAGTGTTAATTGAAAAATACAACGATTTCGAGAATCCGCTTTGAATGGGAACACCGTACTAATGTTTCCGTAACGCTTTCCCACGTCAAATTTGGGGGATGCATATCAACGTGATGTAGGGAATGCGAGTAATTTCATAAACGTAAGGGCGATACAGTACTTCGCTAGTACACTCTTCAGGGCTGTTGGAACCTACGTATTTTGTGATTTCCAAGATTACCTTGCGTATCATGTTTCAATTTTCACTACAGAAGGGAAGTACCAAGTTCATGACTTTTGTCATAACATCAAAAACGTGCCCAGTTTTCCAGTGGGATCCTACTACAAGCCTACGTACGCGTCCGTACGTCTTGACATTAATGTAATGTATTTGATACAAGGTTGCATGTATTGATGAGATGTGTACAATGGTCTCTTTCAGGCTCTTTGGAACTCTTGCATTATTTAGAGAAGTAGTTGGTTGTGTATTACAATCGAATTGCAATGTTTGTTAACATTTTAACTCTAATTGTGTCGTCTGAACTTCCTGAAGACGTCATATGACTTGAATACAAGAAAGCAATGAGCACGTGCGATTAGCCAATCCACATTGAATCATATCAAACAAAGGTATATAGTTTCTTCCACGTGGATGATTCTAGGATTGGTTTGATGACGGATGTCAACACGAGCGAGAAATGATTGCATAGTATTAAGTTTCAGCTTCAGCCTACGACTCTCACAGAACGGCACATGCCTCACTTCGTGTTCTAAGCCAATTTGATGAATAAGATAACTCCAGTAAATTCGACGGACAGTCTAGATTGTGCAAGCGGAAATACACGGAAAAAATAGCATCAAGGCTAATACGTTCTAGATATCATGGTTTGATTATCGTCGTATTTACCATGTTATTTTTATTCAGTTTCGTGCGTGATCTCAGATTCTGAGAATTCATGTTATCAAAACACGAAATGCCTTTACCTTAACCTCTGTTCCTTTACAAAAAACCAGTGTCGATGACGAGTTTGATATTATGTATGTACAGTACCTACTTTCACTGTTCACCGATCATGTGCCCTTTCACAGACCACTGAATGTTACCTGCATGACACTGCATGACCTGAACGACACGTTCGATTGTGACATTTTAACCCGTAAGTGTGTATAAATTTTGTAGTTTGCAAGGGTTCAAGACGTTGATTTATTGGAATTCGAGCATATATAGTCCAGGATGCTCAAACATAATATTCTAAATTAATTAATTTTTTAAACATTAATATGCATCGCTTAATTCAGCAACCGTGTGGTGTAGACTAGTGATTTAATTTTGTAAGCCTCATCATGTTGCCTCTTTGCCTAATCATTTTTCGTTATTGTCTATTTTCGGCTCTAAATTAAAACTGTTATGGCACAAAAAAACCATCAGTAGAATCAGGAACCACTCATACACCTCTCATTTTTACCGACTCAGACTCACATGTATTAGCAATATATGGCTTCCGTTCCAGCTAGTGTTAATTTAATGTTGTAATGACGCAGCATCATCGCTAGATTCCAGTTTATTCCGGATTTTGTCAAACTGAAAACATTGTTGCACAAAACCTGTCACATGTGTGATTTCCAACATTGTGCCATGTTTTCCAAATTCTCCTTTTGCATTTTAAACATCGATTGACTTGTGAATGGTCTAAATTCTCTTGTTGTCTACCTAGCATGCTGCTTCTCCGTCGTTATTTCATAATTCTGAGAATTCAATGGTATGTCCCCTGAACTAAAGAATAGGTTTACAAAAATAGAACCCAACATGAACTGATGAGAGATCGCGTGAGTTTCCGCAGCTGCTTCTGACACTGACTGGTCACTGTTGCATGCCGAGATGTCAGACTATTAGATTCACTTGAAGAACTTTTGTTCTATGTTTATTCAATCTATACCTATGATGCCCTATGCTGGTTTAGTATTAAAGTTTGTATATGACATAGTTATTACTGCTATTAGTCTACCAGACAAAGGGTTCATTTCATGCACCGCTCCACTTCCCACCGTCTTCCTTCCTCTATAAGTTAACAGTTTTTTTTCTCTCACCAAAATTTTTGCACGGCTGACGTAAAATGTAGGTGTGTATCAAAGAAATGCTTGTAGTTGTAGTTTGTTTTGAGTTCGCTATTTAAACTTCCGAATTGCGCAGTTTGTGTTGAAATGTTGCTAAAAATAGGATCTTGTCATAAAAATACTGGAAGATTTTTTGTTGCTCCACTTTCTCCACTAAAATGGATGATTCAACTTAACAAGATCATCTCTCTTTATGGTTGTGAGTGTGTTGGGATTTGGGTGTTACATTGTTTGGTGGAAAAAGTTAGAGGATCTTGTATCATGATATCTTATATTAAGTATGACATATATTACTTGCGTTATGATATGATATATGATGCGAGGGGGCATTTGAACAGGATATCAAAGTAAAAGTACGTATTATCTACTTAAATATATGATATATGGGTGAAGAAAATTCCAGATGAAAGGTTAATTTCATTAGAACTCCCCAATTTTTCAAGCTTCTTTACAAACACCTACATAAGTTAGTTTATTCGAGCTTGAAAAAAGCTTAAAAAAGAATTTTGAAGCGCATTTTATCAAATATGAAAAAGTAAGGTCGTACTTTCTTTTGTGTTCTATGCCAGCAGCACATCGATCACTCCAGACTGTTCAAGATAAAGGATTATAACGAGTCGTAGTTTCGTTCAATTTTTAAAAAAGGAAAGTTTACATAATGTACTGTACCTGTACTTACGTCATTATTTGGATAAGTAGAGCAAACAAGTTGGTTTTTCTGAGATTCGCATTTCAAAGTCAGGAAACTTCCTCCTCTACTTAACATACACAACACTCATTTTATTGTAATAAAAGGTACTTGGAATAAGTTGTGTAATACACCATATATTGCCTTCCTTTAAAAAAAATTCAGACACAACCTTCGCCTTGAGCCAATCCGGTTGCTAGATTTTGTTTTCTGAGATCACCTGAGAATTTTTGCCTTTAAGAATTTATTGTAATTTATGTATGACATTTTATAAAAATGAGTCCCATTCACCTCTAGTATATACATTATGTATTATGTCCTTGAAACTGAGATGAATCCTGTTTTGATGTCAAAATATGTCGAAACATTTTTATTTGTAGTTTTCGACGCAAATTCCTCTTACGTAACGTAATAAAGCTTTTAATAATACTAAACTCGTAACTTCTTCCTATACAAACATGAATGCATCCCAAGGGAGAAACTCGAGATTAACTTTTCTTTTCTTCTATAATATCTACGTTGTACGCGATATCTGAAGTACCGGAACGAGTAACTAGTTTGTAGTTATGCATTGCTCCCTCATGTTTAGGGTATGGGTATGCGTATGCCTATACGGTAGTTTCATGTAGATGAAACATCTTGAAACGAAATAGCGGATATAAAATAATTTCAATAAAAAAGCTGTAAAGGATTCCAAACTTCTTAACTTCCCATTTAAATTCATTCGCTTTAGCACAACTACACTGTTAACGGCTTTCTATGACATGTAATGGGATATAAAGTTTGGAAACACTCACAATGTTATGACTTGATCATATGCTCAGTTAATCCAATCTTTAAGAAAGGTTACAAGCTTCTACAATTTGAGTGCGCATCGTCTTGGACCGCTTGTCTTAAGACTATCTTTATCGTGATCCAATCCAACTCATCCTCATCTTTCTCCTGTCTTTACACTTTGCCGTCATCGTGGGTGAAATGAAAGCACTCCGGATAGCATAGTAAAATTTATGTGTGCCATCTATTTTTAGCCCAAAGAGTGTTTTCCTCCTTATATCTGATAACATACGTGTGTAAGTGTGTAAAATTACACCATTTCCCTAACACTCTATCTGTTTCCTCTTTGCAAAAAAACTAAACTGCACAGTCACGTACTTAGGAACTCTAATAAAAATAGTGGGGAAGCGGATTAATCTAAATGTAATGCAATGGTACTTATGTGTAGCGAGAAAACAACAAAATATAAATATATTCCTTGCTGCAGAATATAAAAAGTTGGAAGGATCTTGGAAGTAATTTCTCTTTTTTCCCGATAACCAATCAAGTTTGACACCAAACTGTCTACTTGGAACTTGTTGTGAAGACAGAGATAGAGAAGAAGATGAGAGTAAATAAAAAAGTGAATGAAATTGCAGGAAAATATATATTTCATAGGTATCTCTAGAGTTTGTTCCCACTTCTCTCATTGAATTTACATCCGCTCTTGTCATTACATCTGCTCTGCACGTACGGGAGACAAAATGTTTTCTCTATCGATTTCACATATTTCCCTATCAAACTCCGTTTACTTAGATACATTGGTGGAGTTGAGAATGGAGTAGTCTTGTAAAAAAAGTACTAATGTTGATAACGATTCACTCACATCCCATCTTCCCCCTGTGAGAGCATGATATAGTGTGAATGACATCGTAAAATGTAGTTTAGGAAGCCTTTTCACTGACGTTCGAAATAGAAATGGGCCATCATGGTGCCATCAACATCATCATCAAAACATTTTTATTGAAAGCGGAAAAAACATTGAGTTCTGAGCACATGGAACACCACATGAGTCGGCATGAGGGCAAGAGAAGAGAGATTTTCTCCTTCTTGGAGAACTCATCCAACTAAAGTAATGTTTTTCTTGTGTTAGCCACTCCAACTGCTTTTCCAACTAACTACTACATTACCATCTGTAACGTTTACAAGGGAAAATTTCTTTCCGAGATGCATGACAAGTAGCTTTTGTTTGGTTTGTGCTTTCTCTCTATCTCTCTCTCTTCTCTCTCGCATCAGTTATTTTCGTTATTTTTGGTGCTCCCACGCACCCACATAATGTAATTCACTTATAATTTGTCTTCATTTACATAGTACTTTTTGTATTACTGGCTTTTATTTGCATTGTGAATTAGACAAGATTCTTCTCATTTATAGGCACTCGTACGTTTTCCGATATAGGTGCATAAGATAGTGCATAGCTCAAAAGCATTGTCTCAAAATTGCGCTCCAGTAACTTAATAGAGGCCATAATAGGAAAAAAAGTAATCCAGGAAGAGAAAACAAAGCGGATGGAAGAAAACTGGGTGATGGAAAGAACTGGAGTTGAAAGTTGTCGCGACTTTTTGTACACATTTTTTCTGTGTAAAATAGGCATGTATCCGCATTCAATAGATATATATGTACATAATAATAGAGTATGTCAGTACGCAGTTCGAAACATCAGCTACTGTTTGTATACAGACGACAAATGGCTCCAAGATTAGATAAAAAGGTAAACTACTGATACGGATGAAGTAGAGTAAGAACAAATATACATATATATAAGGTTTTTGTGTGAGTGTTGGTGGAGTACTAAAAATATCGCGCGTTTTCGTCCGAGTACGCTTCTTGAGCTAAAAATAGACTAAAGACCTTTTACACACATCAAATGAGTGTCTTGTTGATGTGATGTTTGTCTTCCGGCAACTTAACTCTCAAGAACCAAAAGCCTTTTTGCCATATGAACTCTTGCTAAGTATTAAGATATAGTAATTTATACTACTACATACCTACACGTAGTTAGTGATAGTGATAAACGAGGCCCAGTTTTTGTACTCACTATTTGGTACAATAAATAATTCTGGCGTGTCTTAAAAAGAGAGAGCAGGGAGGTGCAAAAATCTTACCTTCTATTTATATTCAGAGATTGTATGCATGTATATATACATGCATACAAAGCTCTGACGTCATAACGTTTGGTTCCATTTGCTACTATGTTTTTTCTAACTTCAGAACCAATCTACAGTTCAAGAAGAGCACCTTCATCACTCTCAAAAGTTACTTTTGACATGAAAAAACGCATATATCTAATGTGTCCCTCCCTATACTAACAAAGCATATCTAACAATAACAATTGAAAGGCATTCTTATAAAGATGTAGGCTTACTAAAATCACTAGAATGTAATGAAATCCTCAGAGTCCATATGACATTGCCTTAAATGTAGGTATATCGATATCGTCTCTCTTTTTCTGTCCCAAACAACCTTCAACTGATAGAAGATAAGTTTTTGCTAGAGCGAGGTCCTCCCATTGCACGTGGAATTCTATAGAATATGTAACGGACCACATGACTTCTATGCACGGATATCTACATTTATGTGCATAGCCCATCTTCACTTGACGCAGTATAGAAATTCAGCAAAGTATTTGCTGATAAAGCCGTTTTTGCGTATTCATTGCGTAATACAAACTGCTCGCCAAAGCTGCGTGTACGCACTTACGCACTTGAAATTTTAGCATTGAAGGGTAACCCTGTACTGTGCGTGTGGACTTTGGAGGAAAGGAGTAGATTTTCAAGCTTCTTTCTGAGAAATTCAATTGAGGAACTGGAGGGAGCGTGAGTGGGTCTACTACTGCTTAGGAAAAGGCACATTATTGTATTGGAGGAGTTCATTGTAGACAAGAGACAACGGGCTAATATTAGCTAGGATATTTTTACCATTATTATTGCTTCAAAACCACTGGAAGAAAATCCCATTGAATAGTTCCATATATATTGCTTTGGTTGAATGAGCTCATAGCTCATTCATACAGAAAGAAAATCTGTGGGATTTTCGTCGTTGACTATTCTTTCTGTCATTGTGTAGAATTTAAATGGGAATCGGGATAGTTGGTAATGTAGCATATTATTTTTAGGACTTTTCAATCGTTAGCTATTGTCTACAGAATCTGTTTCTGGCTTCTTCGATTAGTGAAATGAATAACTTTTTTTACTAAATGCCTTTTTAGTTTCTATGCATTTGAGATGCTGCTGGAATTAAAGGGCCAGAAATAGATAGAAGATATGTTGTAACCACTGCTGTAAGTACAGTTGACAGTTCAAGAACAAATTATAACATCTTGAATATTTTCATTCCAATTCTTGTATCCCAAATACTATGTTATTGCACATCCACGCGATAAAAAGTTTGTCAACTTTCTAAGAACAGATACGATATGATTTTTCCAGCAACATATTATTGTCACTATTCTCGTGTAGGTTATGTTGCAATCTCAATTGATTGCAATGAAATAGCTGGTTATAAAAATGAAGAATTGCCATATGATATGCGATATGAATGATAAAATAAGGACACCCATTTCGCATTTTCATACACGCGTGTAAAAAATATATATTATGCTATTCATAAAATGATTTTGTACGTCAATCGAACTACAAAAACTATTATTTTATGGGTGGGTAGATAGTTGACACGATAATAGATAGATAAAAAATAAACTGTTTTGTTCCGCTTTAAATTCACACCTATCTTCTTCCTCGCTACTGAATTAGAACAATAGTGAATAGAACTTAGATACGAAGTTGGAAGTATAATTTTTTTTACGTAAGTGATAATGGCAATGACACGGATACGATTATGATAGGGATATGATAATATGATAGTGTCAAGTGATGACACTGGAGGATGATGAAACAATAATAATGCTGGCATTGTAATTTTTATCATCTATAAATACAAATATGAAAACAAAACCAAGATAAATATTTGATTCTGCGTTCAGTTTGTTATAATTTCTTGCTTACACATCCTACACTCCTACGTCATCGTAATTGTTATGCTAAAGCAAATAATTTAAATTATTACGGTTAGATTAAAAGTTCATGTAAGTTCATTTGATTAAAGTGTAGTGTAGAGTTGGCTAACTGATTCGAGACACGGCGGATTTTTATGAGCAAACCGCCATGGTGATGTTGAGTTGCTCATGATCTTCTCGAGTCTCAATTAATTGGAGGTCGAATCGTATTCTGAACTTTTTAATGGTATTGTTGGGCTGTGAATTATTCTGTTGAAAAACAAATTTTGATGATTAAATCAACGTCAGCAAGGTGAAGTTACGTCGCATCCTTTTACCATTTCCTAAAACAATCGCAATGCTCCCGATAGGACGGAAGAGAAAACGAACTGCTCCAGCATGGAAATACTTTACACTAAACGAAGATGGATTATTTGCACACTGTAACCTTTGCAAAGAAGGCGTTAAGGTGCCTGGAGGTAGTACTAGTGGCCTCAATAGACACTTAGGAACCCGACACCAGATTCATGTCAATGATCAAAAGACAAGTGAATGTAACTCTTTCCACTTTTTCATGAGCTAAAAACAACTTGAATTGTATTATGTGTCATTGCTACTAACATTTATTAATCAGCAGTTCCCCCCAATACTCCGATCAATTCCGATGACATGATTACAAAATTAGTAGCACGTGATGGACTTTCATTTTCAACGCTTACTACCTCCGGCACTATCCGTCAAATGTTTGAAACCACAACAGGACGAGTAATGCCCTTATCACATAACACTATACGAGATATAATGCTGCGTTCTTATGATGTAAACAAAGCAAATGTTGTGGAGGAATTGAATATCCTAAAGACGCAAGGAATGAAAGTTAGCCTTAGCATGGATGAGTGGACGTCGGCCGCCAATAAACGCTACCTAAACATCATTGCACATACCCACAATGACTTTTGGAATTTAGGCCTTGCGAGAATTGAAGGGAGCTTCACATCTGAAGCATGCCTGGAACTTGTTAAAACAACACTGTCAAGATTTGATTTGAATATCGACGAAGATGTATTTGGGATCTGCACCGATGGTGCTGCAGTGATGAAATCATTTGGCAGATTAAGTCAACGGAAGCACCAGCTTTGCTTAGTGCATGGAATCCATTTAGCAGTGGTAGCCGTGCTCTACAAGGGGAAAGATGCGACTATTCAAAATCCAGCTATAATTAATGATGATGATGATGATGATATAGCAATTGACGGCCCACTTCTTGCCTCTGACGAAGAAGAAGAACAGGAACTACAGGAAAGCATTGCAGAGCTCATATCAAAGGTCCGAAGATGTGTTCGTATGTTTCGCAAATCGCCCCTAAAAATGGAAACGTTAAGAAAACACTCCGATTTGGATACATCGCTCATTTTGGATTGCAGAACACGATGGAATAGTTTGGTCGACATGCTGGAAAGAATAGTTGTTTTGAAAGAAGCCGTTCAGAAATCTATGATTGATTTGAGAGAGCCTGCTTTGATAAGTGATAATGAGTTCGTCACTATTGAGAATATTGTGAAATGTAAAGCTGGAAAGTTTATATTTAATAATATGAATTGGCTATAGTTCTTTTAGTAAAAGGTTTAAATTGGTACATTTGTTAACGAAATAGGTTTAAAACCGGTGAAACTGGCAGTAGAAGCTTTGTGTAGAAGGGACTCTAACTTACTAACAGCGGACGTAGCAATAAATTTTATGATGCAAAAATTGAATACAGGGACTTCGGATCTCAGTAAGAATCTTTTTGCAGAGTTGAAGGGTCGGATTTTAGAAAGGCGATCTGGGATATCGGATGTAGCAAACTATTTGCATTTTGGATGTATAAAGGAGCAGCCAGGACACACGTTGGAGTATTTTCACAAGCAGATTCGTAAAGATATTTTAGCCAATATTAAACTTGTCATTGACATGTTTGAAACCACCACTTTGCAAGATGATAACGATGCAATGATGAGTGAAGATACTCCAGATTTGTCACAGTCCTTATTACTTGAAACAAGTTTGGAATGTGAACTCTCCCTGGCTATCAAGGAAACTTTGGCCTATAAGGCACAAGATAAAACTTCAGGACAGCAAAACGATGCTAATGCCATATTGGCTTCAATCAGGAAGGAAATGGGAGTGTTTCAGACTACTGGAAGTAGGGGTAAGCTGCTACAACAAGTCACAGATCAGATTATGACTTTACCACCCAGCTCAGTGGAATCTGAAAGAGCATTCTCAGCCGCCAATTGTTTCTGTAGGAAGATAAGGACCCGACTTGGTGATCAGTCCTTGAACGCACTAGTTTTTCTCCAATCATATTACAAAAAGCATCCTTAGAATAGCTGGCTTATTGTTAAACAGCTTATTGTTGTATTATTTTATAGTTTAGTGTGTTTAGTTTATAGTGTTTTTGTTTACTACGCAGTTCTAATAATTTTTGGTTTTGTTTACTACGCAGTCATAATTATATGAAATATGTTTCATAGTTTCAATAAATAATGTAATAAGATACAGTAGCCAAGACTCAATAATTTCTCATGGCAATCTCGAAATGTAAGTATCTTACGTGAGTCTCAAATAAGGCGCATTTGACAACATAAGTGTAGTGTCACAATTTTTCTGTAGATTTCCCGTTTTTATAAAGCGTCTTTTAGTTGTGTTCCAGAATTTTCGAATGTTTGAGAACTCTGGGAGCTTATGTGTCAGCGACCCCTTTCCTCATGTTATGTTATGTATGAAGGAACACATTATTGGCTATAAAGAGAAGGGTCTGTTGGCTACTACGTAGCGCTCTCTGCTATTTGGTACAAAAATCATGAGACTCTTTTTTCCTCATACTGACTACAAAAGTAACAGAATTAGTACCTTGATTCTACTCCACTGTTCTACTAAACAAGCAATACGTAGAAATAGAACGATCATATACGTCAGCAAAAGCCAGCACCAACCTAAATTCAGTTTTTCAGTGTCATTTTCCTTTTCTGTGGACATAGTTTACTTGCTAAACTACAATCCTACCATCGTATCTGCGTTCTACAGAACGCTGTGATTTACTCTTCTCTGTATATGAAATGCACAGTAAAATGTGCATATCAAGTTCTTCATATTCAGGATGCATTGGTTCATTAGGATTCATATTATGAGGACAATACATACACACTACGGTTTCGTATCGCATACAACAGCACTTCATTTTGCAATACACAATTAGCATGAAAGTCGGTTAATACCAGTTTCCACTTGTGTACGCTGTATTCACCGTGGTATACAGTATACACTCTCATTTTTACGATGATTTGTTGACGAGATTGAACGGGATGTGATGTGTGTTTTTGAAATGAATAGAGAGTTTTAGTAATTTACTGCTAGATTTACACACACGAAGCTGGCATATAAAGTTTAAAATTCAATTATTTTTCGGAGCATAACTGAATTATTTACTGATGTAGGACGGTTTTGTGCGCAGTCCAATGAAATAATAGCTACGCGGTGGGTTGCCCTAATTGTGCACTAGCAATTTACGTTTGCATAGTACAAAGTACGCACGTCAGATTTACTATTAATATCAGTAAATGTCTGCCATTTGTCATACAAATATGATTCTATTGAAATATAAATTACAATCACATTAACAATATCAAATTACTTCTCGTCTGCCTATGTCACACCAATCGCTTTAAATTGCCGGAATAATCTAAACCTCTTTTTACGTCACAGACATGGCAGTCATTTCCTGCTCAAGAAGTAACAATGAGATACATGTTACATGCATATTTCATAAAGGTCGCAGTTGGTTCAAGCTGGACTAGACTTTTGTCTTAAAATGTGAATGCTGTACAATTCAATGGACTGGTACACAGACTATAAGAAATTGGCTCCATTAGTTAGACTGGAGTCAAGTTGTCTGATGGTGAGTTCCAGAAAAAAGTTGAGGGTCTGTGTAGACGTCATAAATGCATCGAAACCTCCACATTTATGTATAAACTGAACTAGAACAATCCTGCAAGTAGTACATAATATATATAAGGCATGAATAAATAAATTGCATTAATAATTTACGTTGGAGTCGCAGTCGCGTCAATGTTTTTCTCATAGAATGACATTTGTGCAACTGACTCAAGAAGGAAAATAAATACAAAGGATCAGGCCAAGGTAACTCACGACGCGATAAAAGTAAAGGTATATAAATATCTATACATTTGTTGAAGAGGAAAAAAGACCAAAATCAAGATGATCTGAGCAAGACTCAGTTTCTTATTTGAGTCATGTTTTTGTTGGGATGTGATATCGACATAGGTTGAAAATGTGGTGGTGTGTGCTAAGATGACCTTAAAGATGTGTGATCAAGCGTTGCTCTGTGTGTATTGCATACATCTCAAGAGTTTGTACGTCATCAAGTCATACAATCACAATTTTCGTTTGCTTATGTGTAAATTTAGGAATTGTACATGCGGCTGTTTTCTGTACGATTGGCGATATATGTATGGTTGATCGTACATGTGCGAACGAGTGATATTCATGCAATCTTTAGTCAAGGCTTCATTTGTTACGATTGTTGAAATCAGCGATCTGTGGACTCCCTGTCATGTTATGTTTGCATGTAATAATCTATACATACATAACACTTAACCAACTTGAATTGAATTGAGTCAATGATTTATGCATTCATCTTTGCTCTAAATGGGATTTGCTCGTATTTTCAATGGATTTGTATTCGCTTCTTTCAACAGTCTCAATGATGAAATGATAAATACGCGAATTACGTGCTTTAGCGTTGTGTACGTGTGTGATACTAAAGGATCAGGATCAGGCTCAGCTTGATAGAAGTATAGTTTATTGGAGAGTCCCTGTTAACAAATGAGTGAGTGTCAATGTTCATTTATAAATCAACAAGCTTGAGCGGTTTTTATGGTATATTTTGATAAATAAAAGGACACGAGGAGGGTTTACATACGTAAGCAAGATGTCATCTAGGAGGTCATCAGCATGATTTCAATCCCAACTGAGTTACTGTGCATTTCTGTTCATCTGTCATCATTATCATCATCACAAGTATGAAGTTGTACTACTTGGCTCCGCTTCCGCTCTAATACATAGTTTAGTCATGAATGATGTCTTCCATGTCAGTTCCAAAGCCAATGTAGCGGAACAGGAGCAACGGCATTGAATTGCATGGGGGCTCTTTTTCGGGTTTGTCTTAATGAGAAATGAAAGCAAAGCTGCAAACTTTTCGCGTGCGAGAGTTCCTTGGCCGTATAACCAAAAAATCTGGCATGCATAATCACTATTGGAAATGTGTAGCTGAGGGTGCAGAAGGAATACTTAGAATGAGGATGATAAAATGCTTTATTGGTTACAAGAAATATTACCTATAAAATTTATACAATAATGAGCAAACGCTATTCGTTGCTCATTTATCCTTCACTAATGAAGTGACGCTGAGGAAGCTAAAGACATACATGATAAGGAATAGGAGCAACTGCTTTGCTTAATGCCATGTCACATTTTGAGTGCCATCATATCATCAGCTCATTCAATCCAATCTGATTTTGCCAACTATGTCACTTGTCAAAAGTTATAAATGGAGATGAAATGGACTATTTGAGGTTCACTGAATAGAGACGGGAAATTAGTCTACTCCAGACCAATTCTCGCTTGATCAGAAGAACAGAACAGAACAGCTACTTGTAGTTTCGTACTCTCTTGACTGCCACTTGTATCGTTCATCGTTATGATGATGATAATCATAAAGTTGAAATGCTCATCGCATTCATTCCAGTAAAGCGTGCAAGCGTATAACCTGTCATTTTATTCGGGGATAGTTTTAATGACAGAGAAAGAGTTAAACAATGATGACACTCATAAAAGTTGATGTACGTCAATGGTATGACTTGGTCTGGCTGTCGCTTAAAGTGGTGTAGCCACTTGACACGTCAGTCGGTTCTTTTGTAGATACTTAATTTCCATTTGTTTCATGTTTAATTTGAATTACAAGTTACATCCATGCAAACTTCATAAGCTGTCGAATCTCTCCAGTTTAACTCGATCGTACCTGACCCACTATAATAATATATGCCACGACTAAGTTTGAAGCTGTAGCTCGTATGTCGTGTATTTTTATGTTGTCAAGTGGTACGGCGAAAAGCACATCAAACAAAGTGAAGTAACGTAACAGCACAGTTTTGCATTGCATTGCATAATCTCTGAGTAGATACTCAAACCTATTCTCAAACTTCATCGGAATGATAATGTTCTGTCATGAACAAACAGAAAAGTAATTTAATAGAAGATAGAATCCTGTCAAATCCAGTATACTATCATGAGCTTTTGATTCTGTGAGAATAGTGGTTAGCTTAAATTTTTATGTACGTTTCATTTGACTCTCTCGTTGAAGTTCGTTTCTGTTCCTTTGTTCCCTATGGAAAATGCACCTGTATCGAATGATGAGACAGAAGTAATCAAAAACGATGCCTCGTTTTCAGTTTTATTTTTAGCAACTTATATTACATTTCGCTTGTCATAAAATTGAGTTAATTTGAGACGAATTTATATGATCTTCCTTCATCCAATCCTGTTTCTCCATCTCCTAATTATTTTAAACCCCTATTCGAAGAAAGGATAAGATAAAATGATAAAAACCAAACCCATAGTAAAATTGTGACGTGAACTGAAAAGAAGTAAAAATTGATGAGTTTTCTCTTTTCATTGTCTATTTATATCCGTATTGGATTTCATGTGTGTGCAAATTTTAGCATGCAAGAATTATGGACATACATATAACTCTTAAAAATACCTAACTTTATTATCTGAATCAGGATTTGGGATATTAGCACTATGTCCCTTGTGCATCCTTATAACCAATTCCTGCGTCAGTGGTGATTCTTCTGCTTAAATAGCTTTTCTTGATGGTTTAGCTCATGGAAGATTTTCGATTGTGTAGTACAACGTACAACAACATACATAGGTACTAGGTACTATAACATAATACTGATTTACTAATACATTATATCGCTTCTGCAGCTGCTCTTCTCATTATCAACGCTCAACTCCGTGCTCATGAGAATTGGAAAAGTGCACGCTACACTGCGTTCTTGATTGACTTAATGGTGATGATGGGTCCAAAGTACTTGGATGTGTACATATAAGTACATTTTATGCATAGTATGTTTTTATGTAATATATTTGCTATATATAGTCATTAATGAGTATACCAACTCTTCTAACTCTTTTCCGTCTTTCTTGAGCATAAATACAAATTAGAAATTAACCTGACACTAACGAAAACGATGCTGATTGATAATAGTGCTGAAGATGATGATGTAAGATACGAAGATTATTATACTAGGATATCCTGATCGTTAGGTATTAAGAAATCGCTCGTGTGTGCAATGCCAGGCACTGAACTGCCGATCTTTCTCTCCGGGATGTTCACATCTGCCAAAAGTAGCGTACCTGTGTACTTCAAGTCCTGTTCCTGTTGGGGATGATCCAACGACTTACATTCACTCTGATTCAAAGTAAAATTCCTCTCATTTATGACTCCTCCATTTGGTCATTGTTTTTGTTTAGTCAGAAATTTTATGCCCGTTACTTACGTAAGTAGAAGAAATATGACACGTATATTTATTTGTTGGAGTGACATTTGATACACAAGAAAAACATACATTCAGTTAGCTTGATTGACAACTATTTTTTAACTTCGTCAAAGACCTGTCTCTGTCTCTGTCTCTAATTTCTTTTACGAGGAACATGTTCTTAATTGGAATTGGGATGGTGTGGTTCAACAATTGACGAATTAGGTGGAAAGAAAAATCAATTCTCTAAAAATGATTTATGATCATGGCAAATATAGAGTTTATGAAGTTGTTTGCATACACAATTCACAAGAATACGTACACATTTCTTCCCATCACAATACCTAAAATAGAAGTTTGGTTACACATTCTGAGAAATGTGATGGATTGGGATAGGGCAAGGCAGGTATTAAACGTAACGTCATACATTTAATATTGTAGTAGGAGGTAAAGAGATATGATATCATATTGGAGTCACATTAAGGAACGCGCAGTAGGTTGCTCATAAGTTATTAGATCAAAATATGCAGTAAATTTCATTTGCGTTTTCTTCGAAGAAATAATAATAATTATTGTCCCATTTCCAGCGAAAACTTACAACCACACGCAATTTAACCAAGTAAATAAATAGAAACAAGTTGTAATTGCTCATACATCATTCGTCATAAATGATTTTTAACGAATTGACGATTATATATCGTCATACGTAAGACAAGATGATCATGGTTCATCATAATAATGATCTTTGACAAAGGCGTACTTCGCTGTGGGAGATACTTTATTCTTAATTCCTTTCCAGGACGTTGTCAATATTTTGCTTGCGGATGAAAACAAAGCCACATATGACTACGAACAAACGTACGCGTGAGTCATTTAGTACGCAAGCATAAAACCATACATTGAACATTGCTCAATCGTACTCCGCTTACTCATCCATATCAAATAAAACTTTCCGGATTTTCTAGAAAAAGGATCCGTCTGTGATTCTAACTATGTAAACAGGAAAGATATATGATAAGGAAAAACGTAGGTTGTAAGTGTAGTCATCACTAATAACAATATGGATGGCAGCTCTAGAATTCAAGAGAAAGATCTTAGCAAAGATTATCATTTACATCATTTTGCGTACTCTTCGTTTTTACTTAAAAAGTTCACTCAACCACCCAATCATTGCGTTTCATCAAATTCTGTGGAATTTGTCTACTTTAAATTGTCACCTCACCTCATGAAATATTGATAAAAATCACACTTCTTTCGTTATTTCCACATCATTTTTCTTTGATGACGTGCAATGCATTGCCTTCACAATACAATGCATTTATTTGCAGCTGCGAAGATGAACAATGAGGAAAAAGATGGTATTTTTTTTAAAAGTTTCTCATTTCGCATTCAACTTCAGAAGAGTACGTGTGCTATGTACCTATAAATGCACGCAGTAGTGTGACAGTGATTTTTTGTCTTTACGACTTCGACTGTCTACGTCTGGCATATAGGTACCAAATTCCAAGTCCATTGGATTAAGGAGTACGCATAATACATTGCATTTTTTATTAAGTGAATTATGAATTTATGAATTCAACTGTACTTATGCAGTCGACAAAAAAAGAAACCATCAATTTACATTTACAACACAAGCCTCTAGTTATGCCACAATTTATGAGGTTTTGTTGAATCCTCTCATCCAAATTTGAATGCTTAGTTCATGGGCAATCAATGTCACAAGGAAGGGTTGTAAGCTTGTAAATTTAATGCTTTAAATCATAAAACATAAGGAATTTTAAATGGCACTCTGCTAAAAGTTTACTGAGAAAAAAATCTTCACATTATTCTGAGTCTTTTCAGTTATATTTTTGGATTTTTAATCTTTTAATCACAACTTATGTCTTGACCGGTCCAACTTACGCGTCATTAAATTGCAGGATAATTTCTTTTCCTAGTCCATCATTTTAATTGCTAAGTATACGAGTTTGAACGTCATTCCAAGTAGACAAAATATTCAGAGGTTTTGGGTGGGTATCATTTTTCATATTGATGCTGTCTGTTGTACTTCGACTGGACGTACTATATTGACTTATTTTACATACCGACTTGCGGCAACGGTACATAAAATACGCAAATGGATACGCGTTGTTGTAGGCAGTATTAATTTTTGCGATCGTAACGTTTTTCTTAGTCCGTGGGTTGCTGAATCAAGTACAATGGTAATTTAATTTTAATAATTTGAGCATAAGCGTGGATGGTGTAGGAAAGGAATAATGAAGCATACAAAAGGCTATTTCGTAAATACACAGCAGTGTGTTTCAAATTCGAAAGCAATTCTGAAACCAATAGCAGAAGTAATTTTTGAATATATCAGACATTGAAGGATGTAATTTTAGTGTTTGACTCAATTTTAATATTACACACTTTGTCCACTTTTCTATTGAAAGTATAACAAGGCCAATTTTTTCCGCTGTATATAGAGCATGTATAAATGATGAAGATTATATTATAAGGTAATATAACTTTTCTACCAGGAATAAAGATAAATTACCGCATTATTTAATTCAATTCTTTAATGAATACTACAATGTGAAAGGGTCCATTAATTCAAGTAAAAGGTAGTATATAAATGTAAGTGCGTCAAAGGATTTCATCATAACCGCACACATATATGAATTTTATGTAACTCTCAGCACTGCTAACAAGAAAAAAGTTAGTTCCGTCATTTTGAGTCTTTTATGCTTTTGAATCATTTAAATTTATTCAGCTACAATCATGTCTTGTGCAAGAAACGTGAATAAAAGTTTAATGTTATAGCTGAATGTTGTGATGATGAGAGTCAAATTGGTTCATGAGAAATTGGGTTCAATATACGATTTAAGATGTGGTTTTAAGATCACATGAGCTGATGAATATATAATGTTGGATGAGCAACCCCAAAAAGTCATGAAAGTTGAAGGAGTGAATAGAGTCGGATGAGAAGTTGAACGTCTTCTTCAGCAGGAAGTTGTTACCGTAATTGAGAAATTATTTGTCGGAATAAACATGACTATTTCTGGAAAATCTCAACCTCACAATTACACAATGTGAACAAGCTTTTACAAGTAAAATGCTTTTTTATCTCTATCTAGCTCTAGCTCTTTTCTTTGCAAGCAGTTGGTGTGAAATGATATATTGCATGTCAGCATATAGGGAAGCCACTTTCCCGGATAAATATGTCAAATCCATGCCTCTAAATCCGTATTACGCATTTAATACGGTTAGTTTAAAGTAAGCTGTGTCTGAGTCTGAAAAGTGTATACACCCTGAGAACTTACTGTGAAAGTTAGCAAAGAATACCTCCTCTGGAGTCGGAGTCTACACATTTAATGGGTACATAGTCAGTCCCACAGCAAAATCTTAAAATATTCTTTCCGGTATATGAGACTTTCTCCAAGTCACGTCACGTAGCCTAGGCTTTTCATTCACAAAATGGCTTAGTAAACCCTTCCTATTCTTTAGAGGGCATTCACACGCACATTGCTTAGTGGGTTGCCGTTAAATTGAGGTCTCCTCTAAATCTATTTATATACCTATGTACTCTACCTATATTTACACAGCTGCGGATGCTTATATGTCTACACACAGAGATGTATTAATAAAAAGTGCGTAGACGACAACATTCTCCGAAAGAGAGAATGGTTTTGTGAATTGGAAGCAGAGAAGTAAAGTTGGTCATTCACTTGCACGCCTGCTGACAGCAAGTGCGTCAGAGTGCGTAATGTGGGTGCGTACTACTATCAACTTGAGAAATAAAAGTGGAACTCTGAACCTTAATACCTATAGCAATGCCAGAGATCTTTTATGTATGTTCAGTTCTGCGTAAGTGCGTGAGAAACAGGATTTCGTGCACTGCGCTAGCTAAGCTTGTGTTCTGCTGATAAACCTCTTACATTCATGCTGGTTTTGGCTTCGATTTCTCTACATAAAGTACTATGTATAGACGTATGTATATACGTGCGTATTATAGATATTCCTTTTATATCAATTGTGCTTGAAGGTTGAGGCTAACTAAATGCCTTCTTTTCGAAAGAGAAAAGTAAGATCGATTGGCCCCACGTGTGAGAAGGGACCAAGTATGACGTCATAGAAAAGAAGTGGCTCCGTCATCGATGGTTCAAGTTCCCTTTTTCTTCTTCACTTTTGGTCTTGGGGCCTGTCTCCACGTGGCTCACCCTTTGCACTTTCTCTCTCTCACACTCACGCATTTACGCACTTTCTGTATATCCAAAACAAACACATACAATTTATATGCCTACGCACGTACTCATTCTCTACGCATAACCTATATGACCATAGATGTCCGGTTGGAAGAATGGGAAGCGAGAGAGAGAGAGGGGGATCTCCTTCTCTCTAACTCTGTCCTCATCTCATGCTAGATAGAACTGCTGAGCTCAGAGTATAATGGCATCCATAAATTTTCAGACTTGGCTTCTTTTTTCTGAATAGCTTCACTCAAGCAATGTGTGAGTGCGTAGAAGTTTTTGTGTGCGTGCTCATTTAACACACAACTTTTTCCATTTACCAAAGAAGCAATGTGTGTGTGAGAGCCATGAGCCCCTATATCATCATGTCAAGAAGATGGCTTGTGCTTGGTTTCTGGCATTGAAATGAAAAAAGTGCGTAAGCAGAAAAGACATTAAAGGGAAATCAGGACACGGAGATTGTTGTACCTTATATGTACCTATATAGAATGGATGAAAATGTTTGGAGAAGAGATCGAATCGAGAGCACTCAAGTGAAATACTCGATTAACGCAATACTACAAAAAATGGAATGGAGTTTCATCCATCGTTGCTCACCATATGCGGGAAACTGGCCGATGTGATGCTGGGAGAAAGGTCTGCCGCGAGGTCGATGAACTTTGGTTTACCTTTTCATCAAGATGATGTAAGAAACGAAAGTGCGTCTACTATGCCATACCACCACCACCTCCACTACCTTTTCTATTTCCGGGTTTCCCATACATTTAGCATTGCTGGGAAATCATACATCTATCATTAATTTCTTTTAAAAATGTAGGCCTGCTGTGGTCTCACATACTTTCAATAACATCAAGGAAGACTCTATATGAAAGAACAACTTCATAAATACTTCGACCAAAATATTGGACTTTGTATTTTCATTTTCTTCAAAGAAAATGTGTGGCAATGGCTTTTAATAGAAGCAGTACCTCCCGCTCCAAACTTTTTTCCGATTGATGTGTTTACGTTTGTTGGAGAAATGTACTTTGGTACTTGGCGTACGAAAGCGCTTTCCTAAAAGACGAATTCACGTCAGCAATTTAACTTTTGATTTAATTCTTTTGTGGCTTCAGTAATGCCATTGCTTCCTAGCTCCATTTGTAGGAGCCAATAATATATATATAGATTTTGTCGATTGATAAACTCATAGAAATCTTGCAGTATCACACACAACCTAATAGAGTGAAGGAGCAACGGACAATATTTTTTAGACTGGTTCATTCTATACATATTTTATATCATATATATTATTAATTTTCCGCTTTTTGTATTCCAAAAAATGGAAATGAGCACGTGTATCAATAAAGTGAAAAGTGATCCATGATCCACACCTCAGCAAAATCAAATTCACGTAGGTTGGTTTTGGTTGGAGCTTCTTTAGGTCGTTGTCTTGTGCATCTTTGATGATAAAGAGTTCACTCACATTTCTTTAAATTCGCTTTGCTCGGATTTGCTAAGAAGCTATTTTTTAACGTTTTTCCGATGCTTTCTCTTTTTTATTGAAATTCTACGAAGTAATAAGATCCTTGTTTTCCGACAGTTCAAATGTGATTATCCATATTTCACAAGTTAAATTGTGTTTAGGTAGGGGCTATTGTGTAATATCAAATTTTCTGCATGGTATAAAGATGATTGCAAATTGTTAATAACGTCAATAAGCCCAGGTGGAAAATTTTCTATAGCGGCTTCGCCTAACTCAATTTTGGGAGGTCATGAGCTACAGCTACTTACTAATTATGTATGAGCAAAACAAAATGTCATTTTTAGGATATGTCACAATAGCGAAAACAACCCGTTCTATTCGTGCATAAAATGGCAAGAATCCCAATAACAGTTTGGAGATTTTGAGTAAGAAAAGTAATAAGAAAGTCTTCCCAAGAAATCACTCCATGAGCGGGTGAACTCGCTACATACTTACATGCATGCGATACGTTTAAACACATTGTACATGCTCTAATCAAATGGACAGGCAGATGTACTGGAGACTGGAGAAACTGAAACTTATGTGACTATACTACGTACTATACGGCTGACTGGACGGTATTATGTGTAGTACATACATATAATATCAACTCAAATCAAACTAGAATGAACTGGTCGGGTAAAATAATAAGGTTCGTTCGAAGTAAATTACATTTTATTAGTTTCCAGTTCCACTTACAACGCTTTTATCTCAGCAAACCCAAAGCCAGTCGCTAATACGCCTGAATAATAATTGAGACATTGTAGTTTTTATTTGGAATTTGCGACCCCGTACAACACCATAAGTGGCATGAGAGTTTGATAATGTGTTTATTACCATGATAAAAATTTACATGGGATTCGAACTCATCGCCAGTTACATTCGATATGCCAAAATCGTCTAACTGATCAAACCTTCCATTTTTTCTATTAAGCCTGCTATCCGACCATAATGAGAAAATAGCTTGACTTTGCCAATTCATATTTTAAATAGGCTATTTAGGAAAGTTGGTGTAGAAAAAGTAATAAAAGTGATGCTGATGGCGGACAGATGTGCACTCATTTATTTTTAGAGCAGTATTTCATTCAATTCAATATATCTGTTTTGGGGCTAGCTGACACACATAATATACATCGATATCGTCTTTTGTCAAGAGATTTCAATTAATAGAGAACATTGACTGATGAATAAATAAAAATGATATTTTTTTATAGACATTCTGGCTTAGAGTTTGTAGAGCTCCTTGAATTCAGCCCACACGCTACCGTTTAGTTTTGTAATACTCTCTATTAAAAACTCTTAAAATAATTTTGACATTCGGCACAAAATGATATTAGATAGATTAAGAGAGCCACACTGCTTAAGTATGATGTGAGTTGTGATTGTGCATGACATTGTACAGTTCATAGAAAATCTTGACACGAGCTTGCAAAGTTGAGAAAATAAAAGTAAAGTACAAAGGTTACTCGCCAAAATACCACTCTCATTGTCATTTTCAAATAAGTAGGATTGTAAGGTTTCCATCTTTTTACCATGTTTGGGCAGATTCGAGCTGTCATGTTTTGATAATATATTGGTATTTCACGAGCTGACAATGAGGCTTTTTGAACTCAACTCTTGTGTGAAATAATATATATTGTGTGTTTAGTTCAACTTTTGTTCATACAAAATACACCGCACCGCATGTCAGCAAACTCGTGCATGCTCTCATCTTATGCTTATTCAACTGGAATATAAAACATTAAGTCAAGTGGGAGGAGACAACACAATTATAAAGAACAAATGCTGTCGATTATAAGCTCCATTAGATCAACTCAACCGTATAGTAAACTGCAACTGTATATAGTGCAATCTTCTATACACGTACATACATATATGCATCTACGTCATGTAACGTATACGTATATCTTATTATTATATACTTATCTATAAAAAATATTTTCCTGTTATATTTCATGATTTCGACATCTTTGCTCAACTATGCACTTGGCATGCCCGTATCACATTACAGCAATCTGATAGTGAGATCCAGCTATGCATTACCGATGATAACGCATATAGGGGTTATCTAGTATTATATCAATCTTTAATAATCCATTGAACTAAACTCAGCTAAATAATGTAATTCCAAGGTGTATATAAGGCACATGCAATGACGTTATAGGAAATGACGACACATTTTATTAGGGTTATTAATAATACATGTAATCAAAACTGCAGTTTTACTTTTTATGCATAAATAGCATGTGTTTTTTGAGCAGCCAAACCTGCGGCACATTGCAGTCCATGCACGAGGCATATATTAAACACAGCTTGATTTGATAGAAATTTTTGGCTTTGCTTTTCTTGCGGAACTAATGCTGTGGTACTTTCAATATGAAATTCTTTAAATCTTTGTCAATTGTAAAGCAATATGAGAAGCAGGAGAATTACAATTACAAAGCCACGTTGGAAAACACCCGACATTGTCGAACTTGGAGTTTGTGGTTTACTTTTAGGCAACGTAGAAAGATTGTTTTGTTATGAGGTGGAACTGGATACTTCTTATATGAGATCATATAAGGGCTTCGACAACAGGCTGATCTTGAGCATTAAAATATTATCAAAAACTTTAAATTTATTGGTGTTGATAGTAAATTAATTTGTACTTGTCAGCCTCACTTGTACGTAATCCGTCAACGAAGCCATTCTAGTCTTGTAGTAAAACAAATATTTCATGAAATGAAATATTATACACTTTATATAGACAAAAAGATACAGAGATGCTAAGCTAATAGCATTACATGTGCAACCACATAGTTATAAGCACACTGTTGTAGGAGCTTGTGTAATGTAAATAAAATATTATTATTATGTAGTGAACTAGTCCTTTTGAGGACAGGTCTTGCAGCGAACTTGTCCTGTTGGGAGCTGATCTGATCAGCTCC